>VZRJ01005246.1:581451-826316 GCA_013397565.1 Ptilonorhynchus violaceus | reverse complement strand
GCGGCCGGCAGCGGTCTCTGCGCCTCAGCCGGGCTTCGCCGGGTGCTGGCGGTGCGCTCTCCCGCCGCGGGGCTGCACAATGGCAGTCGTTCAGTAGGATGGATCCTGCCGTGGCTTTTGTTCTGCAGATCCACCCATCCTCCTAGCAGTCAAGTACCAGGCTATGGTTTTCTCTCTGGGGATCTTTCTTCCGCGTTTTGCCGGTGTCTCCGATGAGGTTTTGGCCTCGGCTGGGATTTCACTACCTTACTTTTCGTTTGGCTTCACGCTGAAAAAAGGGATTTCTTGTATTTGCTCTCCACGCTTTTGGTTATAATCCAGTGTTGGTCTAGGGGGAATAACCATTCAGCCTGGCTGAAAAAAAAGCATCCGTTGAAAAGTCTCAAAGAAATATACCACGTGAGGAAAAAAAACTGGGAGAAGATCGGAATATAATCGTTTTTTCTATGATAAAACTGGTGCCCCTCTTCAGGAGAACTGATCTCAATTTATTATTATGCAACCACAAGGATCTCTTCTTTCTCAGGGTGTATAAGCTGCTGGATTGCTTTTCGCCCAAATCAATGTGGTTTCTTTGGAACATTTTCAGCAAAGGATCGCATATGCTGCAGTGTCTTTGTGGCAAGAGTCTTAAGAAAAACAAGAACCCAACTGGTAAGCAATCCATTGCAATGCGTTGTTTTTCTTTTATGCTACCCTGTCTGTTGCTCGCCAAGGTAGATCTGCAATCCTGCTGAGGGGAGAAGGGGGGATATATCGAGGCCAGCACGGACATGCATGTGCATACGTGTATGAATAAGCAAGGAGCGGTTTGTATCAGCTTCAGCCACTGTCACCACCGAAAAGGGGTAAAGAAATAAAATCAAAGACGACCCTAGCCCAGCCGGCATCTCCTAGTTCCTATTTCCTATTTCCAAGGAGGAAACTTTTATATCACTACCATTATTGAGGGGAAGCCAGCCGGTAGAGCCCCCCACTCCTGATCCCAGCGCAAGCCCCCCGTGGACACCCCAGTCAGTTTTGGGAAGAGACTGGCTCTCCCGTGCTGGTGTTGGCCGGCCCTGTCTGCGGTGGGTGAGTGTGCGGGGCGCGGGTCCTGCACAGCACTTTCTGAATAGCTTGCAGTATGTCACCCCACACGCACACACACCCACCCACCGCCTCGCTCGGCTTTCTAAAGTCAAGCCAGACACCCCCCTCCCCCGGGCCTGGGGGCTCCCCGTTATCACTCACCCCCCGTCACTCTAGGCCAGGAGGGTGGAGGGGGGTGAGGAAAGGGGGTGGACACTTTCTTAGGGCTTGTGCCCAGACGGCAACTCAGCCAGCTATGCTGAGCGGCAGCAGCAGCACCGCCAGGTTGGCTGTGCCGCTCCTCCGCCTCTCGCTGCCGGGATGACCCCTCTGTGCACACGCCGGTGTCTCTGCGTCCGTCACCATGTCTGCCTGGCAGCCGGCATCATGCGCTTCGGTTCAGCTCGGCTCCGAGGGGGAAACTTGCAGTACATTACATAAGAAATGCAAATGCAGGTGCTCTGGGCCGCCTGGTCCCTGGGGGTCACGCTGCTGCTGTTGCATCCCTCTTGCTCGGGGCGTCCGTGCGGCCAAGCCCGCGGCTTGGCGAGCAAGGTGGACAAGAAGGGATGCTCGGCGGGCGCGGGAGCCGGGAGCTTTTCAGGGGAAATACCGGCCCTCCCCGCCGGCCTCTGGTCCCCCACACCGCCGTGCTCGCTCGCCCCGGCCGGCAGGTTGTCTGCAAGCACTTGCGTGCCCGGGGAGGCGAGAGCCGCCGGAGCCCGGGCTGTGAGGGGAGGGATGCCGTGTGTGCGCGCTGGTGTGTATGTGCCGGCTGCCCTGCAGTGGCAGCTCCCGAGCAGGAGGCTCCTGACGCTGGCACTGCAGTGTAGTAGATCATAGGCTCTCGTTGCCTCTCTGACACCCCAACATCAACAAGCAGCAGCCCTGGCAGCCCGCACCCCTCTCCCTAAAGGCAGCCGGGGTGCCGGCTCCTGCTTTGCCCAGCTCAGGTCCGGTGCAGAGTCGAGGTGGGCATCTCGGCGGATTTACCCTTCCCCGCCCCCGGCTTCCGTTTGCCAGCTCGTCTCGCCCCTTTCCCCCCCTGCCGCTGCCGCAGCAGTGAAAAGCAGCCACTTAGCATACCAAAGAGGCTGAAATGCCCCGCCGGAGGCTGCGCTCAGCCTCCCGCGAAGTGCCCTTTGCTTCACTCGCCCCTTGCCGCTGCAGCCAGCCGGGGGCCACTTCCCAGCCGTATGCCCCCCGTGCGGGCTGGGGCAGACAGGGGCGGGACGGCCGACCACCTTCTCGCAGCCCCTGGGGACGCCCCTCTCCGCCTGCCCGGGCCGCGCTCGCAGGGGCCGTGGCCGTGGGGACAGCAGAGCGGCGGCGTGGCCCTGCCTGCCCTGCCCGCTGCCCCCAGCCCCCGGGGGCGCCAGCTCCAGGGCCGTTGTGCTCTGGGCAAGAGGCGATGCTCCGGAGGAAGAGATTTGGGGAGGGGGAGGAGGCTGATGGTTTCTAGACCTTTCAGCTTGCATACCGGGAGCAGAGGCTTATAACCCTCCACACCCCCTCATCCTTCCCTAAAGATTCGTGTCCTTTCCTTGCGGAGGACAGGCTGTCAAGACATCGGCCCCCGAAGCCGAGTTGTGTTCCTCGGAGTGCCGGGGACCGCAGCACAGCTTTCCACCTCCCCGGGGACTTTGCCGCACTTACCTACTCCCTCCGCACGGGACGAGTGGATGTGGGCGGCAGGAGTGGCACTACACCCCACCGCCACCCTGACAGCGAAGGGCTGGACTGGCCCGGGGAGGGCTGACCCCCTCTTCTGAAGGAATGGGGGGAGCACGTTTAAGCAAGCGAGGTGGACGGCGGGGAGAGGAGTGGGGCTGGGGGCGCAGAGTAGGGGCCTGGCCTGTGCCACCCCCTCCGGCCAGGTCTCGGTCTCGCTCCGCGCCCGCACGGTTTGCGCTGCTCTGCTCCGGTCCGACTTGATCCCGTCAGAGCAGCCGGGACGCCGAGCCCAGCCGAGCTGCATGCCCCGTCCTGGCATCCCGCTCCCGGGAGCGCCGAACTGCGGCTATCTGTCTGAGGAAGACAATAATAATCCGCTTGGCCGGATTAGCTGGTAGCTCGGTCACAGGCGCTGTTGCTCTGACGGCAGATCATCTCCATTCAGGCTGGGGTCGCCCGCGGGAGCGCAGGGAACCGGTGCCGTGATGCCCGGCCTCGCCTGGTACCCCCGAGCCGTGGGGCTCCCCCTCTGCGGCAGCTCCGGGGCCCCCATCCCCGCCGCGGCACGAGGCGCCGCTCCCGCCCCCGGCCCCCTTTGCCCGCCAAACTTTCGGGAGCCGCTGGGCTTTTTAGTCTCAAAAGGCATCAAATGAGCGAGCAGCTGCCGCTGATCCAACCGTGCGGAAAATCCAGCAGGTTAGGCAGCTAACGCTGGCTGTAATTGCAGTTTATTTAGCTATTCTCGGCCTGCTGCACTTTTTTTGTCCCTTTCAAGAGCTGGTCTATTTCCAGAAACGGGACTGGGTGGCTCCTTTCCAAATGTTCTCTGCTTTGCGTTTCCTTCGCCCCACTGGCTACAGCCCTCCCTTCATGTGTGGACCCCCTCCCGGGTTCCCCTGCCATCTCCCGGGGCCTCAGCTCGTCCTGCCGGGGTTACCGGCACCGATCAGAACTCTGGAGAGGAGGGGAGAGCAGGGCAGGGAAGGATGGGGAGTCTGATGGGCTGTGTGCAAGTCTCTGGCAGGGTTGCATCAGGAGGCTTTGGTTTATGGTTGGCTGAAACCCCTTGGTTTCAAATTTGATATCCTGGATAGAGGAGCTGTGTTTGATTGTTGCAATTATTTACCTCTTCACATTTCTTCATAAGGAAAAAACTTTGAGTGTCATTAGGTGTGGCTGTGTTTTCAGCTACTGAATTTTTTTTGAGTGTTCCTGAGTTTAATGGTACCAAAATTAATGAAGCCCCACATATCTGCAGTGTCCTATCCAGCATGAAAATGTTTGTAATGTGTCAGGTTCCCTGGGCCTCACTTGCTTTCGCAATTATTTCTGTCTAACTCTGCCCTCCCTGCTTGTCAGACACACAGAGAGGACTTAAAAAAGTGCAAGACCAAAGAGACATTTTCTCACGAATAGTTAAAACTTGCTCCAAATCATAAGCCCTGAGCCAGGGCTTGTTATAACAAGATACTCTCCTTGTGGCTTCCCCACCATCCCCAGGCTCCAAACTGGATAACTTCAACTAGGGAATGGCAAAGTCATAGCGAGGATTTGGGGCCTGAGGAGAAATGGGGAAGATTATCTGTAGTTGCTGTTTGAAGCAAGTCCAGGAGGTGAATAGTTTTTTTTTTTACCAAATGACAACTGTTTGGGTGCCCATGGGAGGTGTGTTGTCTGGAGTACTAGATGCCCCCATGGCGGGAGTTGCTATCACATTTCACTCCCAGTGGCAATCCAACAGACAGAGGATGGATCAGGTTTCCTCTCCATTCATTTCCAGGGAGAAGCATCTCTCCAATGCAGTCAGGGATGTTGAGAGGAGACTAGATGGCAATTGGCGTTACTATAAATATGTTGCTGATGGAGGAATTTAGTTTAGAAAATTAGTATCAATCCCACATCAATTTCAAATACAAAACCTATTTAAAAAGTAATACATCTGAAATCCAGGCTGTGGCTGAACTGGAATCTCTGCATAGTCCCTTGTTAATTTTCTTCTCCATAAAATAGCTTGGCTGTTATTTCATGGTTGCTAATAAGTTTGAAAAAGTTTCTAAGCACAGCCATGTGAAGATCTGTTTGAAATGGAAGCTTGGGTCCTGCCCATAAAATATATGGTATATATATGTCTTTATCTGAATTCTTCAAAAAAATTGGCCTACCCACTGCTTTCCTTACTCATAGAAAACAAGCCTTCCACCAAAAGACAAAGACAGTAAGAACTGTGAGACCAGGTCCTTGAAGTTTCTCTCACGTAGGTCTGAAAAGCAGCTCTGACTGTTTAAATACTGTAATTCCAATAATGGGAATTGAGCCATGGTCTGTTTCTCTTGCTCAAATGTAGAACTGCGTATTTATATGTATTTCACCTATTGAAGTTTTGTCCTCTATGGAATACATTTCCTGAATTTATACAAATTTAATTATTCTTGATCAAATTAAATTGCATACTCTACTTATTAAGGGGTGAAATTTATGCCTGCTCATGCATCTCCCTACTGTAATAAAATGTTTGCGCCTAGTTCAATGTCTGCTAATGACAGGCCATTTATAAATGAAATCAAATATAAAAAGGATGGCTTAGGCTGAAGGAAAATACAAAAAAATGTATTTACAGATATCATTGGCTTAAATATTTATGTGTATGCAGTTTTTGTTTGAGTTTGATGTTTATTCTACATATCCTTCTTGGATTATGTTAAGTATATTAATTTTAAGCTAAAATTCCTATTGACTTCAAATCTAGATAAGGAATGATTTAGACATTCAGAATTTGTCCCTTTGTAAAGATTCTCTGTCCAGTAAATGCCTGTAAAAATATAATCTGGAGATGAGACAGTTGCATGAAATTAGAAACCAATCTTTCAAGAGGACTTCATAAATCTAAGGAAATGGGAATCAGACCGTTACACTGACTCTGAGGTGGCATTTTGTAGCTGGTGGGGTCACTACTGAGGTTTTCATAGAAACGATCAACTTGTAGGATAAAATGCTTTGAGTCTGGATTGCAGGTGGATAAATGAAGTGGTTGTGTGCAAATTAAACTCTGAATATATACAGATGTTTGCCAAATGTGCCTGTAAACTGTGAGTCTTGCTGGAGCATGTTTCATTCAGTCAAGGATGATCTTGCTACTTTGGGAGCAGTGATTTGTTTCTATATCTAGTTCTGACTGAGATGGCTTTTGTGATTTTGGACACACTATTACTTAGCTATGCCTTCCCTTCCTGCTTGTTGGAAATCACAGGCAATGTCTGAACATTTCAGAAGTGTGCTGTTGGCCCTTTTGTTTGTTCTTTGCATTTCAGTGAATGATAGCTTTTCAAAGATAAATTACTAGTTTACTGAACAGCTTACTGAGTAACAAAACATTGAATGATCTTAAAATTTTACAATGTCTGTTGTGAAAAAAAATTGCTGAGGTGTTGCACGAGGTTTGATGTACAATTAATGTATCTTGCCACTGTGCAAAAAGAGTATATGTGTGTATACAGCAGAAAAACAGTTTACCTGGAAATAAACTTTGCAGGACTGCACACAAGTTTAGTTCAGGATGAGGCCACTTCTTGCACAGAGTGTGCTTCTATTGTCACAGCAAATAAAGCAAGTGGGAAGAAAAACTTTTTATTGGAGACCATATAATAAAGTACTCAAAAGAGTATATTCATCTTCAAACTGGCTATTAAACAAAAATATTTATTGTGTCCTTGAAGAGGATCCTTAGAGGTTCTGAGCCACCCAGAAGTACTGAAAATAATAATTGCAAAGGGAACTGGTGGTATTTGGCACCATAATGGACTGAACACACAGCAAGCGAAATGTAAGCAATGTGTTCTTTTTAATATATTCAGCAGCAAAGGTGAATAGTGTGTGAGCAATTAACAAAATTGTTATCCAAAACAGGAGCACACTGACTCTGAAGAACTTTTTGAGGGCAAAACCTCAAAAATCATTAAGTGAAAGGCATGTAACGGATAAATGGAATGCAGGTTTGGTGTATCTGTAGCATACGCTGTTAGAGGCACTCACATTAAATAGTAGCAAGGGAGGTAAATAGTTGCTTATGAAACAACGTTGAGAAGTCATAATAATAATAATATCTGTAGTAATATTCAATGCACAAGTCAGATTAATAACACCTGCAATAAAATTCAATGCACTAGTTTAGGTATTACTGTGGTGAACATAATCAACATTTTAATAGTTTCTGAGTTAATGCTGAATGGCTCTGTGGGTCAAATGACAATAGGTAGCACACAGTTGCTAGCAGAAATTGATAGTCTAATTTTGATGTCTTTATTTTGTGGTTTTGCTCTGACACCTGCTTATTTTGCTTTTAACTGGAAACAGCATGAGGAATTGCACCAAAGAAGTCTAACGTTTGCATACAGAAGGCAGCGTCTTGGAAATTACTTGGCTTAATCTTTTTGTGGCACTAAAATGAACCTGGTCCTATAAGACAGTAGCATCAAACCAAGGTTAAACATTTTAATTCCATTGGAATTGTTTTAGCTTTTGCTCGAGGACAGTGATACAAGTAAACTGTAATCCTCTATGAAAAAAATTGTTCTAAGGAGATTCCTGAAAGGCCTGTATTTTACTGAGCTGATGGAGGAATAGACTTTGCTGTTCACTGAAAATTCATCATGTCATCCATGTTTTTTTGTGTATGGCTGTGTCATCTGGAAAGATAAGAGCATAGTGAGGATACAGAATGTGCAGGACTTGTGCCCTAGCTCTTGAACACGTCATGTCCCCATCTCTGAGCATTAGGGGTGTAATTAAAATACAAGACATGGGCAAATCTTTAGGTTTGATCCTTCCCCTAATCTGTCCTCCCAGTTTTCAGCTGTCACTGGACTGTCTGAAGTCGGATCTTATATTCAGATTACTGTGTGTAGTAGCTTCTGAAAGAGCTACACAACTTTACTTATCAAACAGCATTTCTGTTTTGGGCATCCAAAAACTTTGCATGGCAGTGAGCTCCACATAATCATGTGCTGTGTGGAAAGGATGTGGAGGGGTTTGCACTTTCTGTGGGTATTCCTTGGTTCTTCTCTTGTTGAAAAACAGAGGCTAACACTGCTATTCCTGCTCTGTGTTTGTGATTACTGATGGGGAGATTTTCAGGTGAAAACCACTTCTTTCATGGTGCCTTCTCCTTCCTTGAACTGTCCTGAAGTCCTGGGCATTTCTATCATCTTGTTTCCTGTGCAGTATAACTTGCCTTTGCTGAGGGTATAGGATATCTTTGGCTTCGGAGGACAAAAATGAGGCAGCAGCCGACACATCCCTTTGTATGTGCTGCTTTCTTCCAGCTAAAGGAAGTTAATTTCTATGGATTTTCTAGGCCTATGGGATAAGGAAGTATCTCCTGAAAAGGGCATGTTTTCATAAAGTCCTTTCTCTTGAGGAAAGAAGTGGAGTATTACTCCCTTGAAGAAGCTTTTAAAGAATTAAGCTCCAGTGTGGCTGAAAACCAGAATTTTGTACCATTGTTGAATGGTTTGAACAGGAGGGATAGCTTGCATATAAAAGCAAAGACTTCTGTTTACATATAAATCTCTTGCTTCTCACCAATGCTAGCAAAGGAAATATACAGGAATTTCATTGTCCTTTAGTGAAGTTTGAGCTGAAAATGTTAATTTAAAGAAAGCAAGTTTGCCAGACTTGTTACTCTTTCAGTAAATGTATTTCTAAGCATGTTCTGCTACAATCAAACAAAACGTCCAGATTAAACAGTTCCCAGTTCATGCTTCTCATTAGAGGAGTGCATTATGGAGCATTACCATTGCTCAGTAGATCCTACATATATCACTCTTTGCTATGTAGGTACATTTACTGACATTGAATGAGGTGAAGAGGAACTACCAGTGCAAAACATAGTGGAAAATATGTGACCAAAAAAAAAAAAAAAAGATTTGGGAAAAGATGTGGAAAAATAGAACAGGGAAATACTTTTTAAAAAAATCGGTTGAATCATTAATACAGAAGTATCTTATAGAGTATCCTATGAGGAATATCTTAATGAGGCTTAAATTAATAATAGTCCCCATTAATTTGTAGTACTTATGACACAAAAAGCCACTATATGGTTCTGATTTTCTTGGAACTGGAAATTGCAAGTCAAACCCAGACAGCTAATAGTTCGTGAGAAACTGAACCTAAATGTGATTTAGGCAGATTATCCCAGTAGGAGATCAACCCAAGGGCTCAGATTGAACTGAATCAGGTGAACTACCTTTAGGATGTCTAAAACCCGGGTGCAATTTTGTGGCTTGGACTCTTTCACTAAAATCCGTATTTTAAAGTAGCATTAACAGGTGGATTAAAGTTTGTAAAGCTTTGCACCCCTGAGAGATTTCTTCCTAGTCCCTTGCTGTTATACTTTTATTTTTTTTTTATGTTTGTCCACATGTGAAGGAGACTTTCTGCCTCAAAAAATGTGGTTATACAGAGTTTCATTACCAACATTTGGTAGTCTCCAGGCTTTACTCAGGCATTTATTATCTCTATGAATATGACCTTGATCCAACCCAAATATCGCCATCTCCATTATAGCCTCTCACATCTCTTTGAGTTGTTTCACCTTCTCCTGGTGCAAGCATCTCACCTTTTTTCTTTGGATAGGATCTTTGAGGAAACTTAGCCCTTAATTTTATTTCTTTCAGATATTTTTAAGTCCTCTCTACCACTTTGAATAATTAGCTAGTGACCATGAGCAGAACAACTGCACGGGCTTATTTTATTAATGATATAATCGGTATTTAGGATGGATAAAGGGTAGGTTGATGGACTAGCCTTGTTTTATTTGGGATGATCTGTATGCATTGTTTTCCCACTTTTTGCTAATTTACAGTAGCAGAACAATAGCAGACGTAAAGAAATGCAGAGGCTGTAAAGCAACTGTGATTGATTAGGAAAAGACAGTAAAATCAGCAAGAGGATTTAGAACACCTAAGAACAAATGTTACCCTTTTCATTTGTTTTGAGGATCATTTGAGGATAATACTTGCTTGAGGATAAAATGCTTCATGTGAGATTCTGCTGTTAAAACAGGACTCCTCAGCTTCTAGGGTAATTTTATGGATAATATTGCTGAGCAATTCTTACTTGAGTTGGTAGGGAATTGGTTCCAGATTCTGGCTTTGTTTGTGTGGGTGCTTTGTGTCTCCTTGAAGCTTGTGGCCATGGTACTGTGCTGAAGAGTTCCCAGAGAACTGCAAAACCTGTGTGGATGCAAGGCATGCCCCATATGTCCATAACCTCAGCAGGGTACAGACAGAGCAAACTTGTGATTTGGATCTTACTCACTTTTGGTTCACCTTGTTCACCTTTGAGCTCACTTTTGATTGTCTAGTTTTCAGACATTATTGTATGAGAGCATTGTAACATGCTGCTTCAGTGAAATATGCTCTAGGGCTTCTGCTGACCAGGGACATTAGTAGCAGATCCAGTGACTATGTGTTCAGACCCTATCTTCTGAAGTGTTGAGCTCTGACTACATGCACAAAGTTTTGAAACACGGCAGAGATGAATTCTCTTACCTTTGAAACCTGTAGCATGGACTCTTCTATGGAACAGGGCACCTGAAAGCAGTTCATTGTTTTACAATTTTTTTTTTTACAGATTGTTTTACAGCAGATAAGTCATTGTGTAGTGTTTGGAAGAACCACATTTTTTGAAGGTGATCTTATTTTGTTTTCAAACTGGACTTTAAACTCTGATAATGTTTGTGGAATTGTGAAAATATAAGAGAAAAAAGTTTAAGCTGTTGTAGTTTCTGATGTAATACATGTCTTGGTAAAATAAATCAGTTTACTCATGGTAGGAGAAATTTGCACCAAAGTAGTGGGAATGGAGTAATTGTGATTTTCTCTTCTAGTGTCTTTCCTCATTGTGATTCATCTTTGCAGTTTATAAGAAATGATGTATCTCAAGCATTACTGACATAAAGTGGAGATGAATCCGGTGACTTCTGTGCCACAGAAGATATTCCCTCCTCACTGAAGGTTTTCTGTGAAAGTGTGTGTTTGAAGACATTGGCTTTTTTGATGATGTTGATGACTTCAACATCATGCATGTTGATTTTTACCCTTGCTATACACCATTGATGAAAACAGAGTCTAAGGGGTTCCTCAAGATAGCTATGTAAATATGGTGCTCTCATTAAAAAAACGAAGAAAAGTCTCTAAGCACAATGAGAAAAAAATAATTGAACATAAGTATATGAAGGTGACTATCATGGTAGTTTAACTGTAGGGCTACTCAGTTTCATGTTAGAGCTACTAAGTTTCTCTTAGATGCTGGATGAGAATGATTTTATTCCAGTTGTGCCAGCTGCCATATGAATGAAAGTGGAGGTAGAAGTTTAGGACCTTATAACCAAAGCAGAAGTAAGCTGTACATTGTGCAGTCTGGGTTAAAACCTTTTAAAAAAATATGAGGAGAAAAAGCAAAATGAGGGTTTGTTATGTTTTCTGAAGCTTATTTTCCTTGGGTTTCACTGGCTGTCTGGAGTAACTATGGTCTCGGTTGGCTGCCAAAAAGAACACCTGCTAATAGATTTAAGATAGAAGATGAGAAGATAAATACTAAGCTCTTGTAGTCATATATGTAGGTTAAGAATTTGGGGGTGGAACTTGCTGAAGTTCGAACAAAAGTAAGTCAGAATGTGATGTTAGTACATTAGGTGAGATTTTTTTCAGGGGTTATGTGGATGATGCATGAATAGTGTAGGATGCTCTCTCTCCTACTTATTCTCAGAGGGAGATGAAAAACCAGAATGACAACAGAAATTATAAAGTAAATAATAAAGGGATTAAAGGCATCTGTAGTCATTTGGACAGGTTAGTGATAGAGAGTCCTACACGCAAGCAGAATTTAGAAATTGTTAAAGCTACTTATCAATTGAAGAGCAAATAGAACTGAAATTTAAGGACATTTTCATGGAAAACATCTATTTCTAGAAGTGTTTCTTTCCCAAGGAAACATAAGAGTGTTATATTTGAGGGTCTAGCTTCTCTCAATTTATTCCTTTTGTAGCTATCTTGCTAAAGGTGAGATATCCTTGTAAAACATTGCTTTGCTATTATAAGTGAAAGTGCTCCCACACTCCCCTGAGTCTACCAGCTGTCACTGCACAGCTCCGAAAAAGTGGCCTCCAGGGTGACCTCAGGCTGCGTGTCCGGGGCCTCCTGCCTCCCTGCTGTCCCGTGGATGCCCTGCAAGCCACCTGCCTGGCAGCCCTCGGTGCTTTGGACCTGCCTGGGTGTGTGGAGTCTCGCGTGTGCTGCAGCTGCCCGGGCTGATCCTGCCAGCTCACCTGCAGCAGGGACGATGGCACAGGAGTCGGCTCACGAGGGTGGCCCTCAAGCTAAACTGAAACAGCCAGTGTAGTTGCCACAGCAACTGCTGGGGAGAGGAAATGTGTTATCCCCCTCCAAAATGATTTACCTCACAACTTTTAAAACACAGAATATGTGCTTCTATGGATCTTAAGGTGTGTAAATCTTTGTATCAGGCACCATGCACTGGGTGGTACAAACTATAGAAAAAGGTACTATAGGTTCAGTATTAATTTGCATTTTTCTTCCAATAGCTTGTTAAATTCACAGTCAAACAGGCCAAGAATGTTAGGTACCATTCAGATCTTGTAGATGACCACAAATCTGCATCAAGAAGCCTACACTAGAGATCTTCGAGTAACTTCAAAGGGAAAGCCATTCTGCTCTCATTAACAGATGGCAAGTCAGAATTGTGAGTAAGAACTGTCCACCTTCAGTTTGGCATTGATATCCTTCTCCCACCTTAAACTCCTCCTACTTGTTTGGGAACATAAGACTGAATTTATATTGCCTAATTAAAAAGGGCCAGGGATTGATCCAAATCCAAATGGCTCTGGCTGGCTCTTGTCCACAGTATTTACAGTTACCACCCTCTCTAACAGATTCAGCTCGAAGAGAGCTTGCTGAAGTGGTGCCTGGGACTTAAGGAAGAGTGTGGATGACCAGGGCTTTAGCAGTTCTTTAATTTGGCAATCTAAACATAGCCAAAGAGGATCAGTAAGGAAAGTTAAGCTAAGCTCTGCTTGTAGGGTGGTTTACTTGTGCCCCCAGCTTCAGAGAGGGACTGTAGCTGGACTAATAACAGCATAACACCATCCTGGACAACCTAAGGGCGTATTAGAGCTTCGGTAGAGTGGATGAATCCCAGCTTCATCCTTTGAGGAAGGAGCACCTATAAAGAGGCTTCCTATGGGCTCTTGGTTAACCTTGTGCAAAGCTGGTGGAGGAAGGAGCGCAGAGTACACCCTCTTCTGAGCAAGTCTGGCAGCTGAGCAGCAGAGACCCGAGTCTGCGGGGAATGAATCATAACGAGTTTCTGAGGAGGATGAACCAGACAGGAAGGAAAGCTCAATCTTGCTGGGGAAAGGAACATTTCTCCCCTTTTTCTCTCTTTCACAAGAAGAAGATGGAGTTCCAGGCTAAGGAAGAGCTGAAGGACAGGATATTTCCTCTATCTCTGAATAAAATCTTTTTCTTCTGCTTCACTGTCTTGTACTTGCTTTCCTTCTCACTGACCTCTTCATTTGTGTGAGCATGTGCAAACAAAACTGGTCAGCACTATCGGTCATCTGAGTAACCTGTTGTTTTACTGCACAACCACTTTCTATTTGCTAAGCTACACAGGCATCAACCTGCATCATTGCTGCACCTACTACTGGATCTTCCTTTAATTAAAGGATATATATTTCTCCCTACATGGCCACCAGTTGCTCTCTTCCCTTATATAGTTGTGAGGAGATGAGTAAAGAAACATTTTTTTATGATTATTGGTGCTTTAAATATGTTGGCAGATTAAATCGGGTCATGGTCTGTGAATTTAAAGGGTCTTGCTTATAGTCTGACAGTATGGTACAGAACATTTGTGTATTTTTCTTAAATTGATGAAAATTAGAAAACAAAACAGTTTGCATTTGGTTTTTCGTTGGGTCGGGTTTTTTTAATAGTTTTAGGGAAAGTCAGTTTGTAGCACTTGAAATCCTTTGTTCTTTTTCTGTGAGGATGCACAGGGTACATTTACTCTTGCATTTAATGCTAAATGTGAAAAGGTTGAATTTAAGCAGTGGATTCTTTTCTTTACATCAATCCCTTGAAGACCCTTTAAGGTGACTGTTCCTTTACAAACTGAATATCTGAAGAAACCCAAGTATCACTGCTTAATCTGTGGCTAAGAAGGGTGTTGCATTTAACAAAACCAGAGATTTTTATGTTTTCATTGCTTACAATAAAAGCAATTGTGAAAAGCTCTGATGATGGGACACAGTTATGTTTTGTCTTAAAATAAGACACAGTGGGAGGCTGTATTCAGGCTGTGAGCTTGTTAGAAAAAGCTGGGATTTCTGAAACTACTCTAAACACTCTGTAAATTTGTAAGTCAAGTCAAATCTTTGGAGCCAGTAAAGCTTTTTTAGCAATAGAGGAATAAAAGACTTTCAGTATAAATTCTTCGTGATGTATTAGGTATTTTGGAAACTGTTTCTTCTGTTTAGTAGCACATTAATGTAACATGTCTAGGACTTTTCATATGGCTTGGCAGTTAAGACAACTTGGGCCAGACTAACTGCGTTGAGGTTGTTTTTGGGAGTGAAAGTACCTTATTTTCAGTCCTCCTTCTAGGCTAGACAAATTAAGTTTTTTGGTGTCTTCTCATTTATAGTGTTTTTCTTTTTGACATGCTAACTGAAAGCACCACCTTTAATTCTTGTTCTGGATGTTTCTCACTATTTGCCTTACACGGCAGTGCTCCGCGGTCAGATTCAGTCATCAAAGACATCCAAAGAAGTGTTTTACAGGAGGATAAAGGAAGCATTCTCTCCATGGCCAGAACATGGGACCATTCTTGTGATGGTATGTGATCTTTGCTCTCAGAAGAAAAAAAGAGAAAGGTTCTTTGGCCTTGGCACACTATGGGTTTTTTAAAAATCTTGCTAGATTTAAATACTCAAATCTGTTCTTGCTAATCCACCACTCCATGGCCTCTCTAAGGCAAAGCCCCTGCTTCTGTGGAAGATGATAATTTTCTTGTACAGATTGAATAGTTCTGTGTTTAATCTACTATTACTTGAATAATTCTTACAACATCAGCCTCAGTCTGCTTCATCTTCTTGTCTATTTTAACTTACAGGGACTAATTTGCAGAACAAGCATGCCTTCCCCTGTTTGCATTCAAGGGCATTAACTAATCTAGTTAACAAACTAATCTAGGTCTACAGAAAACAAATAGAACAAGCAGCAAATGAACAGTTGAGACTGAACAGCAATTTTCTTCCATGCGGACGTGGTTCTCTTGGGTTTTCCTCTAAAAAGAACTGAGCTTTTTCCAAAGTTCTTGGTTTTGTCATTGCTCAGTTAGGTACAGGCAACAGTGAAAAACAGAACAAACTGGAGGTTACACAAATAGATTTCAGAAGTCTCAATGTGTCTTCAATGAAGGACCTCGAAGCAAATTTATTAAATGAAAGGCTGACTTGGCAGGAAGTTCTAATCCTTTGAAAAATACTTCTAAAAAAAGGAATATCAGAGAATGAAAGTTCAAACTGCCTACATTGCAGTATACAAATTAGTAAGGAAGTCACCTGGTAGTCTCCTTGTCCCTGGCACATGGCGGTAATGTTTTCTCATTTCCCTCAGAGGTATATACAGTACCCTAAGTCCCTTACAGAGTTTTTTTAAAGTTTTTTTTGTTGTTGTTGTTTTTAATCCAGTACAGAAAGATCTGGCTGGTATAGAAATAGATTGGCATTGGTAGATCTTAGCAGTACTTTTTGAAGAACAGTGCTAAAAATATTCATTCTTTTGAAGTTAGGTATAATGGTGAGTTTATAAAGCCTCTGAAAGAGCACTGGTGGAATGACCAGTATGTAAAATGCTGCCCCAGTGGACTGCAGTACTCAACAATTATGAAATAAAGGTCCATCACTGAAACAAAATATAGCAATTCTTTCTTTAAGTTCAGAGATATTTACCTAGGAGGGCAGTTAAGCCAAAAAACTCCATTGTATTAACTTGGTACCCTCTGTGAGTGCCTATTAAGACTTTTGAACTGAAAATGCACTGAGACAGGCAGCTGGGGTAGTGAAACAGTGTTTTCTGGAGGTTTTATAGGAACCAATTATATGCAATTCGTGTAAATTAGTGGTGAGCAGTTCTACGTTAACAATTGTCTTAGTGCTAGTAAGTAGGAGCCTCTGGAGTGTGGCACTTTGCGTACTCAACTCATGTCTGCACTTCAAGAGGACCCAGCTCATTCAACACACCCAATGCTTTCATAGCAAAGGATGGAGCTGAATCTTTTCTGCTCAGATATTTTTGCAAGCTCTTCTTTTTTTCTGTTTTGTTCAGAGCTGGGCAAATTGTTACCACTCTTTGTGCAAGATAACAAATTAGCTGCTACTCCTATATTTCCAGTAATAACCCTGTTAAAAGGCACCATTTCTGTCAGAATATTCCATGGCTAATGACTGGGCAGATTGTTCTTGCCCCTAGATGCAGTTACTTAATTAGACATTATCCTGTTACACAGTGCTTTAACCTGTATTTCCTTTTCTTAGCCCACAGAGGACATAGAATCACAGAACCGTTGGGGTTGGAAGAGACCTCTGGAGATCTAACTCCACTGCTAAACCGGGATCACTTAGAGTGGATTGCACAGAATCATGTCCAGTCAGGTTTTGAATACCTCCAGAGGTGGACACATGAGCATGGGAAAATTAGTTTTGCCAGTGCCATGACCTCTACTACAGTCCATCTACTTATTCTCCTCCTTCCACTTTCAGGTCTCTCTCCCCATCTTCCTTCCAGATAAATTTATTAGAGAAAGAGTGAAAATCCTGCTTTACAGCACCCAGTGGTGAAATTTTTCCACCTGGGGATGGGATTTGGAGCAAATTTTCCTCACCACTCTCTCTGCATTTGTGGGTACAATACAAAGCTCCTGTCAGTTCACATCCTTTGCTGTAGTGCATGGCCTCAGCAGCACTGTGGTGTTTCCCTGTATTTTAGATCTGATGGATTTTAAAAAGCCTGAGAGCTAGGACACTTCTGCTGTGCTCCACAAGACAGCTCATGGTCTTGCTTCTAGTTTCCTATAGTGATGAGAGGAAGTAACCAGTGACAGCTCTCAACATCTTAGTGGCAGTGACCATCATCTTTTGAGCATGGCATGTGGTCCCATCACCTGATGAGTTTCAGCATGGAGATATTGCCTTACAGGAGAAACCTTTGTTTTAAGAGTGAAGAGATTTTGAACTTTGAGTTCATGGTACTGTGGGGCCAATACCTCCCTTCTGAGAACAAGATCTGCTCAGAACAAATTAGGGTGTATTTGAATAACAGATGGGAAGGGAAAAGGCTTCTGAACTATCTCTAGAGAGAGCACAAGATCAGCTCGCTGTACCATCCAGCCTGTGTGCAGAGGAATTTGTGTGAGTGGAGTAGAGGGAGGAAAGAACAAAGCCACTAAATCCTCTGGTACCCAGACGTTCAGCAACGGAGCTTCACGCTTTGTGGCTGAGAATCAAAATTTTTGGGTCTTATTACTGAAAGTTCTTCTCTTCTTCAAAATATGGAAAAAAAGTTAGGTTTTGTTTTATTTTATTATAAAGATCCTTTTTGCTCTTCCATGTATTATACTGACAGTATTCACTGTACACTCCTCTTCCTTCCTGCTCTTCCCGGCTCATGGGTACCCTGAGACTGTTGATACTTACGAAAGGACCTTTATTTTGATTCTTCATGATGCAGCAGACTTTTCAGTTGTGTCCGCTCAACTTTGCTCCTTTTCTGGAAATACTGTAATGAGGATTTAAGAAGATGATGTCTAAAGAGAAACCAAATAGTCATATTTATGATGGATGTACAAGGAGCTGAAAGAACACTTAGAGGACAATTTTGGTATTACTGCCCTGATATCTCATAGTTTGGCATGTACAAAGAAGCATGAAGGATTTTTCAGTGGATGCTGGTTCAATTAGATTTTGGGTTTTTTTCAGGCAATTTTTAGTTCAAAAATTCTAGTGATAATCTGAGAAATAAATAGGTTAATACACTATACAGATTCTCATTCTGCTGTTAACAGATCTCAAAATGTTCCTAAAGGTAAAGTGTAATGCTAATGGTGGGATCGGGCTCATGGCTTAGTTGTCATATCTTGGAATCTCAGCTCTGTTATAAAAAAATTCTGTTTGTTTGGAGCATTCAGCTCCAGACCAAAAGTCTTTCACTAAGTGGGAATATCTGCCTTGGCTTGGATGAGTCCTGGGGAGAAACTTTCCCTATGATTATTTAATGAATGGGATCTATTCAGTTAGCAACAATATGAAATTGAAGGTACCACTTGCCTGTTTGGTTTTTACGGTTAATATTACCATTTAGTTTCTTAACCAGCCTTTCCCAACTGTGTAGTTTTACCAATGCATTTCAGTATGTTGAGAGGTTTAATGATGAGCTCAATCATTCAAAAATCACATTAATTCAATAATAACAGGCTTAAGGCCTCTCTGTCTCTCAGCCTTTAGCCAATGAAGATGCTAACTACAACTTCACTGTCTTTGAGATGAATTGTTCCTGCAAGCAATCCAGTTGTTTGATTTATCCTTCAGAAACTAAGCAATTATTATTTCTGTGTGAATTCTATTGTATTCTAGTGAATTTCTTTCATTTATTACTATTTTAACTGAAGATGTTTTTACTTCTATAAACAGGAAAATACTTCAGTAGGAAATCAGGAAAGTATTTCATCTTAGCAATGTCTTTTAAATCACTGTTTACTCTAGCTAACCTTGATCCTAAAAAAATTTCTATGTTATTTTTCCTCGGTCTTTGAAAATGTTCCAGAGATAACAGGAAGGTAATGCTTCATTTGTCTTACCAGTGACTTGTTCTCTCTTATTAACTGAATGGGTCACAGTACCTATAGGAGTGGAGGGACTGAAGTAATGGTTGTATACATCTTCCCTTTTAGAACCAAGATTGGAAACCTGTCTTGCTTGAAATACTTTTTCAGGGACAAAAATGATTAAAGAAAAATGTCACCATACAATTAAAGTAGAGTTTTATTTGGTCACTGTTCTTCATCCCAAGACCCCACAGTACTTACTGCTTTCTGTCCAAATTCAGCTTCTCTCTGGGCAGTGACAAAGGGTAAGATTTTATCATTTTTTATCTGCTTTATTGGCATAGTATTGCCATGGTCATGAAAAAAAAGCACTAAAAATACATGCTGACTGTGCCAGATACATCTGAAGAAAATCCCTGTACAATAACGTGCACTCATTCAAATTGTGCTATTCATATGGTAAGGGTGAGATTATACTTTATTTCTGCAATTGGCATACCAAGGACAAAGTAGTGCTTAGTTCATTCTCTCCCTTGTCTTCCTGCAGAGTGTTTGGCACAAACTTATTTCTTCTATTCTGGGCATAGAGTGATGTCCAGGAGGTTGATTCTTGACAAGGTAGGAAAAGCCATGTCTCTGCTGTTTCTGCAGCGGCCAGAAGGCTAGAGGCAGAGCTGTGGGCTGCAGGATGTGGAATAATACTCCATTTCTTCCAGTTACAACAAATCCGTCTCTGGTGTCACATGGAGTGCTGCAATTCTGCTGATTAAAATGGCACCTAATTCACAGATTCCTAATGGCATGTGGGATACAGCCGCAAAACCAGTACTCTAATATAGATAGCAATTAGAACTGACAAATCAAAATAATTTTTTTGTAATTTTTTCTGAAGCGTTATTGGATGCTTTCTGCTCCTCATTCATTTGTCCTGGTGCACTAATGGGGAGTTCTATTTATATGGCAATTAAAATTTCCTGTTTTCCTCATTTCCTCTGCTCAGTTGACAATGTACACTACTGTCAAATGTTGCAGAAATTAAAATAATAAATTACAGGATGTTGTTTCAAATATTTGACAAATAGTAACTTCTAATGGCCACTACTTGTGGCTCTAAGCAGGTAGATAAATGGTGAGGGATTTTAGAATCTTTCCTCTCAGAATTTGGGCTGTAATTCACGTAGAGTCACTAACATACAATATTTACACAACTGGAAGCAGTATTACCTGTTCTAGTGCACTCTGAGCATCTGTTCAAAGCTGGTCGTGGTTGATATCCAAATGACTTGAATACAACACATGCAATGTGGGCAGAAGGACCGGGGTGTATTTTCAGCTGTTTGTGCTTGACAAGGGCAACTCTGGAAATCAACAAAGTGGGGGAACAAAGAACAACCTCCCGCCTGTTTCAGAATTGGGGTCAATCCTTTTTCTAGTATTTCTGGTATTTTCTTTTAAGATCAGTTCCTTGGCTATGGTTATGGCATGAAGCTAATGCATGGGCATATGATACAAATAAACATCTTCACTGCAGACATGCATTCCTTGTCTGGATGGCTGAGATGACAGTGGGAGAACAAAGAAAAGAAGTCATGCCCCAGTTCCTTTGGCTGCAACCTTCCCTCTATGAGCATGTGAAAGAAAATTGCCCAGGAGTCATAAGCATCTCTCTGTCTGATGTGGGCACAATGTTGACAATTCTCCTATGTTTAAGCTGCTGGATCTGCAGCAAGATACCAACAGCCTCGGGAGAAAAATTAGCCACACCCTCACCATAGAAAGTGTCTCAGCTGATGAGAACTGAAAGGGTTTCTTTCACATCAGTGATGCTGTGGAGATTTGCTTCTGTCACAACAGCACTTACTTCTGAGAAGGACTGCCACATAATATAATATCTGAAACAAGTGCATTACCTTTTTTTCTGTATGAATAGAAGTAATCAAAAGTGCTCCAGAATATTTTGCAACTGTAGTGATTTTCAGGAGAAAAGGGTAGAAGTTTTTGGCTGATTTCACTGATAATTCCAAGCATTTTGATATTTTTGAGGGAGGAGAAGAGTGTAAAAGTAATTAATGCTATGGAAATTATAAGACGTGTAGTAGTTTTACCTATTTTTTTTCCCCCCTTTAAAATGAGGTCCATTTAAATGGATTCATTTAGTGGTGTGCTGAAGGCTCTGAGAGAACAGGGCATAACCAGGAGCTTTGTATTCCTTTGCTTACTACCTGGTATATAGAAATTCCAGTTTGCAACATGCAGGTTTTTTTCAGTTGCACTATAAAAAATACAGCCAATAAAAATTAATTGCTTTAATTTGTTGTATCCATCCCTAATCATAAATTATGACACAGGTGTTAATTAGTGCTTCCAAAATTTCTGTGGTCTAAAGGAGTCTCACTGACCTCTATCTATTTAGAAATAAGAAAAGGAAGACTAGAAAAGCATTTTTCAATGCATGAACCTTAAAACCATTCTTTGCTGACTAGTTTTCATACTCTGGCATCCAGATATCTGGAAAAAAGTAAATAGGTCCCAGGGCTTTGAGGCAAGTTAAAGCTGGTGCATGTAATCACAGTGCTTGTATTCAGCTTGTTTTTGTTGCTGCTTGACAATATTTGTCAATACATTATTACAACAAACAAATAAATTATAATTCATTTAAAGGAGCTGCAAAATCAAGCATTCAAATGTTAGGTCTAATTGACTTTAGAAAGCTGTAATGCTTTAACTACCACAGCAGGATTAAATCCCGTAGTTTGCAGTGTTGTACCAGGAAGGAGTAAGAAGCCTGGGTATAAAGCAACCTCTGGTGTGTAGAGCAGTTAACTTTCTTCTTAACTGATCTCCATTATATGTATTAATTATATTCGAGTAGAGCTTTAATTACTTGACTACATATTGGTTTTTTCTTTGTCTTCACTGCCTGAGCACTGATCTTTGCCTGAGCACTGGAGCCACACAGTAGGGAGCACCTCACAGGCAGCTTGGGAAAGGGGTTAGGAGCAACCGGAGAGAAAATCCTCCTTACTCACCAATAAAATCCTGGGCTGAAGCATGCACAGCACAGCCAGAGATTTTAGCTGCTAAATTCTAGTAAGTCTGTTATAAAAACACAGTCTGAGGTTTTCTGTGGTGCTTTTACAGACGTCTGCTCTACTTCATGGATGCACTAGACCTTTTCAGAGGATTGACTGAGAGTTTTTTTAAATATAGGCAAGACATTTCCAGACAGCTCAAACTGACACTAATAAGTCTCAGGAGGACTTATTAGCTCAGGTGTGATTAGAAATCAAGCTTTCTCTGTGTACTTGTGCTGCACCATGGCCAAGTGAATAATGTTTCCTATTACTTGGTGTACTGAAGAGTGCAATGCATAAACATCCAAGTGGCTCCAACCAAAGCTGTCTAGACCCACCTGAAACTGGTACTCATCTGGAGCTAAAAAACCCCTGATGAATGCAAACTGATGCCAAGTATCTCATGCCATCTTTTCACTGGTGGTAGCCTAAGTGGGGAGAGGATATGTCCCCTCCATTTACAGAAAGTAGTTAATGTAGGTGCCAGTTCCTTACCAGGAGTTCAGTGTCCAAACCCTTTTCAGGGTTGAGCACTGCCACGTGCTTAACTACAGAGGTGCTGAGGACTTTGGCAAGAGAAATGGTTGCAGTTGCTGTTTGAGTTTACAGCTACTGTTTATAAAGTGACAAATGTGCAGGATACATAGTTCATTTCTTCCCAGATTTTCTTTATTTTTCTATTGTTTCCTGCTTTATCACTTCTATGTCAACATGACCAGGCACAGTATTTTCTTTATGGCAAAACTTTATGCTCTATTTTTATGAACTAAAGAATAAAGTTTCCCACAAAGAAAATGAACTATGTTGACCATTTTATTTAAACCTGTAAAGAGGACAATAAAAAATGAAAGGTGGTGTTTCACTGAAGAAGCAAATGGATTTTATTTATGACACTGGGAATGGCTTATGACTTTGTGCTTTCTACCCCCTAATAGGAAGTCTTATAGAAGGCTTATTTTTGTCATAGAATCGTAGACTATGCTGACTTGGAAGGGACCCATCAGGATTGAGTCCAACTTCTGGCCCTGCACAGGACCATCCCCAAGAGTCACACCATGTGCCTGAGAGCATTGTCTGAACACTTCTTGAATTCTGTCAGGCTGGGGCTATGACCACTGCGCTGGGTAGCCTGTTCCAGGGCCCAACCACCCTCTGGGTGAAAAAGCTCCCTCTGATATCCAACCTAAACCTCCCCTGACTCAGCTTCCTGCCTTTTCCTTGAGTCCTGTCACTGGCCCTGAGAGTGAAGTGATAGGTACCTTCCCCTCTTCTTCCCTTCTTGAGGATGGTGAAGATCACAATGAGGTCTCACCTCGCTGCCTTCTTCTCCAGGCTGAACAGACCAAGTGACCTCAGCCATTCCTCATAAGGCTTCTTCTCCAGACCCTTCACCATCCTCATGGCTGTCCTTTGAACTCTCTCTGATAGCTTAGTGTCTAACTGCTTAATGTTTGTCAAATGTACGTAAGCACCTATGTATCAAAGAAAGCCAGTGTAGCCACCGCAACATTTCCCTTTTTGCAGTTTCTGAAATGAAGCCTGGGTTTTCCTCTGTTCTTTTCAGAAAGTGTGATACGAACACACTCAGGACATTGTATGGAAGTCCTGAAATGAGATCTAATTTTTTTTTAACTATTGTGTTTAAAAAATAGCTTCAGAGTTAAGTTAGTCACACTGAGCAAAATGCAGTGTTCAAAGTTCTGCCTGAAATATTTTAAGGAAAATGTAACCAGTTTGATACAGCTTTTCTCATAGTCATATTTGGCAGTTTGCATAGTGCACACTTACAGAATAAAGAACATATACCATTGGAATCACAAAAGAATGGAAAGGAGAGGTTTTAGTTTTGTCTCATACACAAATGTACATACTTTTGTGTTGATTCCCTATTGGTTTTTACTCTTTGTCTTCACTGTCTGAGCACTGAGTTTTGCCTGAGCACTGGAGCCATGCAGCAGGGACATGTGCTGTAGAGTCTGCTCATTGAGCCATGGATGCCAGGAAAGCACTGAGGAAGGTGGACTGAAGGTGAGAGGAAGGCAGATGTTTTTGTCTTGCTGGAAGTTTCTGATTGCTGTGGGGGCTCAGTGGTTGGGAAGATGGCTCAAGTGGGCTTACTCATGCTTGACTGGGAAGAAAGTTCTGAAGCAGATTTGAGATGGGGGTAGGTTTGAAGGGTATTGTCATCTGCAGTAGCTTGGCAGCTAAAGATGCAGACTGAATCCTTCCTCTTGAGATGAAAGTGTTTGTTCTGCCTTACTTTGACTTCACTGGGGAGATGGGATGGGTTGGGATGGTCCCATGTGACCGCTGGGTGCCAGGGGCCAAGCAGTGAGCTGAGACTGCCCCGTGAAATGGGTGTTTGGCAGCCCTGGCCACAGCCTGAAATACAGCATTTGTCACTCAAGCCTTCACAGGTTAACGTGAAACAACAGCATGTCAGAACCAAATTCTTCTGCAGGGTCAGAAAACTCTCCTACCTCAATCTTCCTGCAATGCCCTTGTTTCCAGTCTCAGAAAATATATCCCAATCAGTCTGGAAAACATGAAAATCTTGTCTGAGTTCACTATAGCTCTTACACTCTAGCCTGGATGGCAATTGAGTTTTTGGCCTTCTGACACCAGCTGTGTAGGTGAGCCAGAGCAGGTCTCCCATCTGTGCCTAGATCTGTAACATCCCGGCTCCTTTCCTGCATTGTGATCTCAGTAGTTTGAACTCAGGCTAAGGGCATGTAGGGGATATGTAAAAATGCCCCTGAGAATGACTTCCATAAGCTTTGATTAACCAGTTTGGAGCCTTCTCTTCTAGATATTTTCTGGGGAAGTGGGTGGAAGAAGAGGAATAACTGTAGGGAAGTGTTCTATTTCATTCTCTGGCTGCTTAAATAAAGATGAAGCTGGCAAATTCCTTTTTCACTCCTATTACTGTTTTTCTCTTTTAGCTCATAACTCCCAAGCAATGTGAAATAAAATGTTACAGTTTCAAAGGAAAATTGGATTATACTCACTTGGAGGGAGGGAAGGAAAAAGAAAACACGCTTTATATTTTGACAGAATTCAATCCAGACTTTAAAAAAATAAAATGAATAATTTTGCAATATTTTGTAAGACTGTGTTTTCTAAAGACACAGCTAATCAGATATGCATGGAAATTTAACATGGGTTGCCAACTCTCATGAAATTTTTTCTTTTTTTTTTTTTTTTGCTACAATTATGCGGCGTAAAAATTGGCCTCTTGTGAGAAGTTGCTGACAGCTCAGCAGTTCTGCTTCAGTGCTGGCTGCAGAGGGTGGGATGGCTGCCAGTGCAGGAAAGTGGAAGATGGCTTTGAACTGGCATGCAGGATGCTTCCAGTTGAGGCAGGTGTTGCACAGCCTGCACTGGTTTCTGCTATCCCAGGAATGACAACCTGTGTGGCAAACTCAAAAGCCTGCTGCATCTCCTCACCCACCCTTTCCCTTTACACAGGGTGAAGTGAGAGAAAGAGAAGCAAAGGAGAATGTATAGCAGATGTCCAGAATCTCTGTATTTCCCCATTTTACCCCCCATTTGCATGTAATCAGATCCCAGAGGGAAAAAGGTGAGTTGAGGAAAGGGGTAAGAAGAGTTTGGAAATAATATCCATGTGGTAAGAGAGCTGGTCATCTAGTCTTCCAATTAGATACCCTGTGTGGAGGAAAAGGAAAGCAAAATTTTTTAAAGAGGTGGGAAGCTGGGCAGAAGCAGTGCCTAATGATAGAGTTCGACCCTATTGTGGCCCATGGTAACAGGCAGCAGAACACGCAGGAAAGAGGCAGGAAAAGTTCCCCTGTCTTTTCACAGAAGCAGAAATACAGAGATTGGCATGGAAGGCTTTCTCCAAACCCTTCAAAACAAAGAGATGACCCCTTTGAAAGAATGGCTAGAGCCAAGATAAGACTATGCTATTCAGTGTTGTGACTGATTTTGCTTGTAAGTTATAGTCTTGTGAAGATGGCAATGCTATGTGTGTATATATATATATATACACACACCCCTATATAATTTGAGAAAATTTGCAAATTGAAGGAAAATGTGAGGCAGCAAAGCATTTTAGAGTATTTCTCCATTACTGTGATATTTAAGTGCTGAAAAGGTATCTATATCTTTATTAATTTTATCCCTTATTTATTTGGATTTTTGACAAAATAACCTAATTACCCCTTCAGATATTAGTCTATTGATATTAAAAATCTTATACAGAAGTTTATTGCATTTAGAAGACAGATATGGTGTAGTTCATTTTTCTGTTATATTCTTGCATACACAAGACGAGCAAATCTTAGCCAATCTTATTACCCATAGTAAGTACTAATGAATGGCTGTGCAAGCCAACAAAGTCTGTACAGAGATTTGGCCCATAGAGGTGATTTGGTTTGTGCCAAACAGTGGCTGGAAGACAGACTTTCGTGGCCTCACTTGTCTCATTACAAGGTTCTACTTGGTTTGATGGTCACACTGGGAAAGTCAAACCATCGTAGACAGCTAGTGGGAGCCAGCTGAAATGAAGAAAACTTGTTCATTTCTAGCAGTCTGCAATGAGACCTAGGGGGTAAACAACTTGGAGTAATGCTAGGCTGACTTCTGCGCCGCTGTGCACAGTGTGAGGCCTCCTGCAGTTGTGCAAGACACAAACACCAAATCTGATGTGTCTATTGCACTCTTGTTTTGTGTGGTTGTGAACTGCATGAGTTACGGGGTGAGGGCCGGCGACTAAACAACGTATGGGCTGCAGAAGTGCCGCAAGGACCCAAAGCAGATTTACTTTATTGCCATGTGGTACTGTCATCTTCAGCATGACACTGTTCCCGCAAGTCTGTGGGACGGAGGCTGGATGTGTAGTACAGCGTCTGTGGCACCATGATCCAGCTCCAGGATCAGAGCCCACGTTACGCCCAACCTGGAGCTGCTACGCCTCCTGAGTCCCTACCTAGTAGGGAACATCCCATTATGTTAAGCTTTTTGGGTGTTACAGAGGAGCGTTGTCACATGTTGTAACTGAAATGGTGAGATTTGTTGCTCGAGTTATAATTCCCAAAGTGTGAATGTTTTCAAGTGCTAATTTTAACTTAAAGACCAAAGATTTGAAGACTATTTTTAACTTAAAGTCTTGATTCTCTGTGCTAGGAAACTAAAGATGGATACAGTCAAAGGATGTTATAAATACAGGGTGCCTATTCTAACTCCGCACTTTCTATTTTGATCACGTAATGAGTATTCAACCTGAGTGATTCGTATTGTAAGGGAATGTTGACTTTTTTTGCAAGTTATAATTGAAATTAAAAAGGGAGAGATGTAAAACCTCAACTTTGTAGTAGATGAGTGTCTATATTACGGCTTGAAAAAGAAAATGGTCCAGAAAATCATGTCTGGTACTGCAGGCTTTGTACATATTTTAAAAAGGTCTTTGGGGGCAGACAGCATATCAAAGCTGATGAATACAAAATGGATCACTTATGTATTTGCTGTGAAATCATTAACGTTTGACACTAAGCGGGTGTCACATTGAGACAGTAGTTCATACTTTTCACTTACACGAACAGAAAAGAAGAGAATTATCTTAATTTCATGTCAAACACACCGTATTTTTCCACTTTAGAACTTTATAGTTAGATTTCAAGTGTATATAGCTACTTGGATTAGTGCTCAAAGACAGACCAGAGCTCAATGAAGCTGTTTCCCTCATTTTTTTGCTGTAGGTAGCTTGAATCTGTTCAGAACATGGTTACTTATAGAAGTAGTTAAAAAAACTTATTGTTTTAATAATTATTGGAGGATATTAATGAAAAGTAAATATGGAATTCAGACTCACGAATGGATATGCTGCAGATCAGATGAGCTATGTTTGCGTAGTCAGCAAAAGAAACATTCGGTTTAACCTCTGTCAAATTAACTGTAATTTTGAATTGTGTGTATCCAACTTCTGATACATTCTTGCAATGAGAAGCTTGTTAAATGTCTGTAGGAGAGGATGCAAATGCATAAAACATGCTGAAAAGAATTTTGAACAATGAATGCATTTATGGAAAACATGTTCTGTTCCTAGGCAATTCTTGTTGAGTAATAAGTGCTAAATTTGACTTAATTGCTGGCTATTATTATTCCTTACTGTTTCATGTGGTAAAACCATTGAAAATGACCCAATTTTGAGAACTGGGGATTAAAGGAAAAGAAAGTGAAATAGCAAGGATGATTTATTTCATTTTGTTCTGAGAAAAGCTTTCTTAATCCATTGTGTAAAAATAAGGTGAGTTCAAAATATCTTGGTAAACCTTCTCTGAAAAACAGAGACTTTAATATATTGTAATGGCATGAGATTAGATGGAGCAGTGGAGTCAGTATGTGCAACCAGCAGTGAGAGTGTGACTTTTGCTCTGAGTTTGTACCCAAGACACCTCATTTGATCTAGTTCTAGCTGGGCAGTGGATCATTAGGTCTAACTAAGATTAGTCAGCTTAGACTTGCACAGTAAGAAAATTAGGCTGTATTTGGGTGGTGGATACATCTCTAACTGCCTTACTAGTTCTTAGGTCTGTGGGCACGGGCAGGTGTGGATTGGCATCTACAAGGTGCAGAAAAGCTGTAGTTGCATGCAATACCTATAGCTCATATACCGTGTTCTTCCCGTAGGAAAATGACATTTATCAGTTATTGTACCTAAGCAAAGCATTGCACTTGTGGAGTAATGAAAGGTGACCGACCACAATCTTGTCTTTCCTTGTTGCTGTTTTCAGAAATGCATTAAATATTATTAAAGTTTAGTATAAATGAATATACTAATACTATAATTATGACAATATATATATGTAGACAAATATATATATTATGACAAAGAATATATAATATACATTGTAATATTAGCCATCTCATCCTTTTTCTAAGATATGAATTGTATGTTGCCGAACTAATGTTATGATTTCTCAGAAAGAGGCATGTGAGTTGTTAGAGAAGACTGAAAGTAATGTGACTTGCATTTGAAATGGAAGGTGAGCCCCATCCCTGGTGTTGATACAGTTCACTGAGAAAAAACTTTACTGTAGAAAGTCCCATTCTGCCAGAAGGGTGACATTATTTGCCAAATCCTCACTGCTTTTGAGGTATTAGAGATCTTGATGCTCAGCCATTGAGATCTTTAAAAATAGGGGTCAGGGCCTTGAACCTGATGTTGCATGAAACATGCATGTAATCCAAACCCAAATCTGATAATCAAAATGGGTATGGAGATGTGCTCCATTAAGATGTGTTACCTGGTATTCACTCTTGTATAGATTAAGTTGCTGATGTCCAGCTGAGTGGTGATAAAATTGCAAACATTCTAGGGAAGTGCAGGACTCACCAGCTGAGGAGTAAATGAAACACAGTTTTGGTTTAGTAAGTAAAGTCTGTTGTCATCATTTCTCTAGACAGAACAATAACTACCAGTCTTTTGCACTGCTGGTCTCTGTGCGTGCATACACACAAGCACACACACACCATATGTATGTAAGTATGCATCATGTTCTCACATCCAGTCTGGAAAGTGATACAAAGAATTTAACGTGATTCTATGTGCCATAACCTGTGGTTATGTAGAGCTTTATGGCAGAAGGTAGTCTTTGTGGTTCTATGCAGCTTGGTTATGCACTGGTGCCTTTGAACACAATACCTGTACAGGGTTTGACATGTCAAGGGGTGCAATTAAAAGGTGAGTTTTCAGATTAACTGTTCATAAGAATTGAAAAAGAAGGGTAAGCCTTATTGAATTTGCAAGTGTGTACAACTGCAGATTTGATAGAAATTGATGTAGTTATAATTAAAATGGTCTTTCTATAACATTTTCTGTTCCTGCAATTAGAAAAAGAAGGGTAACCTTTGTGTGAGTCTTTTTTGAAGAATGGCTTCCTTAGGGAGAAACTGAAATCCCTATTTTAGCTCCCAGACTTAATTACAGTTGCATGTAGGCTACATGGCAAACCTCTTCTTTTTGTCTGCCTTTGTTTTTGCATTAATTGTTGGAAAAAGATATCTTCTTTATATAGCTAGGTGAAAAGTCATAGAACAGAGCAGCATCCCTCCATAGCTGAGACAATACTGGAAAACAAATGAATAGGATTACAATAACTAGTCATCAAAAAGGCTGAAGCTCTAATTTTGAGTTTTAAAAGCCTGCGTTTTTCTAAAGTGCAGGGATCTTGATGGGCACTGTGCCAAGATTTTGAGTTGGATTTAATATAATCTGGAATAACTAGTCTAAATCAGAGAGGAGTCATGACCATTAGAGTAAAGTGCAGCTGACATAAGCAAAGAGACCTTTCAGACTAGGGGCTGGAACCCTTAACCACAGATGAAATAATTTCTCTGTTAATGCCTTAACCTTATGTCCCTTACATGACTCATATAAAAACTTGCAGCATACTAATATTTTAGATGCATTATGAAAATACTATTGTGCATTTTCTTTGCTTTATTCATTAGAAAACACTGTTATATAGCCAAGTTAAAGTTTACAAGAAGTCCTGCTTTCTTTTATATTAACTAAAGCTTTTACAGATTATTTTGTAAATAACTATCTGATTCTCATTGTCTCTTGTTGATTTAATTCTTTAAGAGGCAGTGAAAATAATCAGTTCCTGAGAGAGTGAAACCAAAAGAGCCACACCTGTGCACATGAAATCATCCATGGAAGCTGCTTTAAAAATTCCTCCCTAGAGGACAGGCTCAAAGACATGATTAAAACTGATATATTTTTTTTTTTTTTTGGTATATGAGCATGTAATTCAGGTGTGTTCAAGATTTCCCTTTCTCCTGAAATTGCAGTTAATAAGGTACTTCTGTCAGAAGGCAGTTTTGGTGCTGCAGCAGAGCTGCATTTGCTGCATCTGAGGGGGAGGTGAGATTCATACACTGTGATTCATGGTGTGACTCTTGGGGCTGTCCTGTGCAGGGCTGGGAGTTGGACTCAATGATCCTTGTGGGTCCCTTCCAACACAATTTATCTGTTATCCTGTGGTTCTGTGATTACTGACTGGTGCAGCATGGAGGGGGAAGGACAAGGCCAATCCAATTTTCTTTTTTTGAGGGCTCAAAGCGCACATGATGTGTACGTGGACAATGAAGTTCAGGCCAGTTGCCAACTGTAGGTACCCACTGCGTGCCTGACCTCAAAGCTGCCCCTGGAGGTTATGCAGGTGCCATCCTTGGAGGTATTCTACAGACAATTTGAAAATGCCCTGAGCAACCTGGCATGATCTTGGAGCTGACCTTGCTGTGTGTGGGAGGTTGGACTAGGAACCTCCCGAGGTCCCTTCCAGGCCGGATTGCACTATGATCCTATTTAATGATTGGCAGCTGATTGCTGTTCATGTTGTCCTGTGGCAGTAGCACGGTCTTCTACCTGTGGGCAGCACCAGGTGCTGGAGGATCCTGTGTCCACAGAGCAAGATGGGTTCTCCAGTGATAGCCTGGCACACAAATTGGGCCATGGGACCGCTGGGAGTGTGGAGCACACCAGCAGTGCAAAGTGAATTTCAACTTAAATACAGCCTCTTCCTTAGAGTAAATGATTGCTGTTGGCACTATGCTGCTGAGAATTGAACTGGGTCTTAGCACGACTTGGAAAAATCTAAGGGTTTTCCAAAATGCTGTCAGACTGTCATAGATCTGACAGGTCTTTTTTGCCAACAGACAGTGCTGGAATATTATTTCTTACTTTTCTTTTATCCCATTCTTAGTAATTGGAAGCAGTACGACACAATTTGTTCTATTTTTTGTCTAGAAAACTCTCCCACATTGGTTATCCCTGCATTAGGTTAGCCGAAGCTAACTGGTTGCATTTTGAATTTTTTTTTTTTTTTAATTATCAGGCATAGATGTTATTCCCCACTGAGTTCATTTAAATTGTATTTTGTTTGAAATAAATATTCAGAAGTGGTTTTTCCACTTGGCTCTCAGGTGAATATAAATATGGTTCGGTTGCAAAGCGTTCTTTGCCTCAGGCCCTGTTTTTATATTATTCTTACAATATAAATAATTCAACAGGTAGACATATCAATAGATGCTGACAGCCTTGGCCATCAAGCACAAAGAAAATAAAATAAATTCTTTATTTAAATAAGGCACTTATAAACATGGAACCTTTTTTTTCTTTATGTTTAGGGGTCAGGTGGCATTCAGGTGTTAAGATTCTCTTCCTTTTATGAATTCCACTGAAATTTCCCTTTTTCACTTTACAGAGAGTTCCTAAGTTCAGTTAAATTACACAAGAAGTATTTTTCTTTAATGTGCTTTAAAACATCATCTGTATATCAGTCCATGAAATAGCTACATCTCCATAATAGCTGATTTATATATTTTTTAATAACATATGATGATGTAGGTAATAGATAGAAAGCAATACTTACATGTACCTGAATGCCAAAAATTTTGTATAAAAGTCTGTCTTTTTTTAGCACATAAGAGTATTCTTCTGTGTTTAAATTTTTAGAAATAGTATTTTCCTTTTTATTTCTCAGTTGTTTATCTTGAATAAGTGAGATATCCAGCCTCCTACAGACAGGTTCAATGCATATCTGTAAGCAGAAATCTTCCAGGATGGTATTTAGATAATATGGATCCAGATAGCAACAATTTAAGTGACTCCATGTACTGATGGTGTGCTCACTGGAAAATCAGATATATTTGAAAACACCACATTAAATTGTTTCAAAGTATTGGGAAGCATAGATAACAATACATTTGCATCTATGTCCACTTCTGTATAGCTGAAAAATAAGGGGAGAGATCATAAAGGATAAAGGCTATTGAAAACTTGCTGACTTCTTCACGTCAAAAGAAGGTGATCTGAAGAAGTTCATACAAAGTCTGCAAGAGTTAATAACAAATCCTCAAAACTTCTGTGGATTTTGCTTCCAGTTTGTGAACCGTAAGACCAGTAGATCTGGGGATTTGCACGCTGCGTTGCAGATCTGTAATCTACTAATAGCTTTCCCTTTATGGTTGGCAAAATATTTACAGAAATTGCCAATGTCTGCAAGAACACTTTGATACTTTGCCATGGAAATATACTTAATGCAGCATGTTAGATTTTTTGTTTGTTTTCATGGATTATTTGTTCACAGAAGATAGGGAATATCATCCCATTTTGTAAGAAACTGAACTCTTACTGACATTCATAGGAGTAAAAGTCACTCAGTGCTTTATAACACTCAGTATCTTACAATATCACAGTTTATATTGTTGGAATAAAATACGACAGGATAAATTGAAGGGTGTGCCATTACCAGTTCTTGTGTTGGAAAGAGGAGTGATGTGCAAAGCTTAATGCAATGAAGCCAAAGCTTGGTTTCAAGCACAGCTGTTAGTACTCTGATGATAAATCTGTCCAAAGAATGGCAATTATCACTGGCAAATACTTGCCTACTTGTCAGAGACTTACTGCTTGACTAAGTTGTCTAGCAATGTTCATGACCAGGCTGAAAAATGTTACACTCAGGATCATCGCTGCATATGAATCAACTCTGTTTCCCGTACGGATTCAAGGGTTGGAATTAAAAGTACTAGTATGATGTTGTCATAGAAGTTAATCAAGAAGAGAAAGTCAGGGCTGGGAATACAACATGCAGGAGACGCCTATAGTTTTAATTATGTATAATTGCAGTGAGAAGTACTGTGTACTACTACTGGTATATGACATTTTCTATATGTAGGCAATATTTACAGTATCTTTTGCTTATTTACTGGCTCCTTGAAGCTTGTGGGTATTTCCCAGTGTAAGTATTCTGTAGTGTTATAATAGCAGAATACTTCTTTAACGTGTTAACTAATAGAATTTACATTTTATTTTGAAAAGTGAGACTCTGCATATGTTACACCATGATTTTTTGAATGCCTTTATCTAAATTGTGGGAGAAACACGGGTCAGACCCTAGAATACTTAATGTTGCAGAGTGGGGTGTTTTGGTGTTTGGAATATGTGAAGTTTTGTTATTGTGTTGGGCTATATGTTTGAATCAAAATAACATAAAAATAAATTCAAACCACATCCAGCCCCCCAAAAGCTGCTTTCTGATAATTCTGAGACCTAACCTGCATGCACAGGCAGAAAGAAATTCAGACACTTGGGGCACACATCGTCTTCCATGTCTGAAGAGTGTAGTAAATCCAGCTGTTCAGAAAATCCTTGAAAAAAAGCAGACAAAAAGATGAATTAACACCACCAATCCACTATTGTTAATGTGGATTGTTATATGTTTTGTACCTAATTTTCAAATTTAAATATCAGAAATCATGCTGGATATAATGTGAAGGATGGTAGCTGGCACTGCAGAGACAAAGTATGTTCCTCTTACTTCTGTAGATTTCCTGGAAGGTTGGGATAAACAAATAATCTCTCTTACGTCCCCCACTACAAGATGAGGAGGACACTTTTCTACCTCAGAGTGGTATTGAAAGGGTAAATATCTGCTGGATGATGTGCTCAGAAGTGATGCAATATTTTGCTGTATTTATACTATGACTTTTGCAAAGCCTTTTGCTTTTGATTTGGGTAGGATAGTGCCATTCTAATACAGACAAATGTTAATAATTTATTACGATACATGGGTTTGGATACAGTTTTTTGAGGACTTCAGCTTCTTGCCTTCACACCAGCGTGTGCATATTTCAAAAAAAAAAATTGTTTTCCACACCTGTGAAATAACTTGTGGCTGGGAGCCACATTCATTGCTTGACAAGGAGGAACAATGCCTCAGGGGTTTCTGTGCATCACTTGTGTGTTTTGTGAAATCTGTTTCTGGAAATGCTGCTGTGCTGTAATTCTATGACTAAAGAAAGGTATGAAGAAAACACGACAGAAGTTGGCACAGCTATTGGAAACCCATTGGAGTGTAAAGGATCAGTGTGTTGTATGGATATCCGTATACCAATATCATGTTATGAGTTATGGATCTCATTTTGGAGTAAAATGTGCCTATGCGGGTCATTTAGCAACCTTAATCTCATTTTGTAAGAGAATAATTTATAAATGTCATGATCTCTGAAGAAATGAAATTGCTTTGTATACACTTTGTTTATACAGGGTACACTCACAGCCAGAGCATTGCATGTATTGTAATTTATTAGTGTTATGTTCATCATTCTCTCTAATTTAAAGCACATAAATGAGTATTGCCAACAGCCTTTATAGGGATAAGAAGAAAAGTCTGAAAATGGTACATATAGATTTTTTTTTTTTTTTTTTTGCAGTGTCGTTCAGTTGTTTTAGACTCTGGATGTCTCTGTTTCTTTTCAAAGCTCATGCACTCTTATAATTTATTGTCAGGTACAGCAGCTTTCAGGTACATTGCAGGTACTTTGTCTGCATTTCCTTAAGGTCATGCAAAGCTGTTAATGTCAGATTTAATTTCATTACATACATACTCCTTATGTTTTAAATACTCATAACAGTAACCTGTTTATTTCAATGGCAATAGCCAAATGCTTATGATTCCACTCAACATGTAATTCCACTCTAGCATTTTATGACATATTCAAAACTCATGAAGGGCATACAATACCCACTGGTTTATGAAAGTGGCATAATGCTTAGCACATTATTCTTTTTAAACTTTTTTTTCCAGTTATTTAAAGGCTTCCACCATTAAATGTATTTCCTGTTATTGATGTTTATCAAACCTATATATTCAGTAACCAACACTTTGCAGTTACTATGAGTTTTTTGTTTCTTATTGACATATATTTTTCTAAACTCATACAATTTGAATTCTTAATTTTAGTTCATTTCTTTCAACTGCTTTGTTAACATTTGAAATACTGCTAAATATTGTGTTCTTACAGAGAGTTAAACCGTGTCAAAGCAACTCTAAGTTAACAATTCCATGTTGCTGAAGCACTGTCTTACACAGCAGGCCACTAAGGAAAGCATGTGTATTATGCTGCCTATTTAGTTTCGGTCACAATTTCCTTTCTGGAAAACCATGTTTTTCTGATTTTCATCTTTCCTATTGCTGTAGCTGCTGCTGTTCCTTTTTTAATATTACCATTTTTATTATATTGTCTGGTCAAAGTCAGGCTTTGTCACTGGCAATTTTTTGCACCTGCGTACTTATTTAGCATCCCTCAGCCATTCTTTATTTTATTATTCATGAAAAATTGCAACCTCTTTTCTTTATCCACTTGCAAGCTACTGTGTCTGTCATTCACCCCTATTCTTTTGAAAAAGGCTGAAAACCAGATGTGTTTCCATCTTCCCCAGTGGTTGGAGAGGCAGATCAAAGAAGTATCTGCTGTTGGGTCAATACTGCTTGTTTTTGAGGAAATGACCAGCAATTAGCCAGGTGCATGAGCATTGATTTCGGCAAGGCCACACAAATGAAATGTAGAGCTGAAGATCTTCAGAGAGCTCAAAGCAAGCATGGCCCAGGCTGCTGTATACACCTCTACCCATGGAAATCTGATTGTGTTGCTCCAAAGTGTGACAGGAGTGCCAAGGAGTGTTTGAAAACATGCAGGTAGCATAATACCTGGTTTATGGGGTCTGTAAGGCCCCTCCTCTGTTCTCATAGTTTTCCACGCTCAGGCTTTTTTTATATTTCCCTCGGAGAGGAGGCGAATATATCCAGTAAACCAAAAAATGTGTTTATGTCCATGTGGGTGTATATAAAATCTTTAATCTGTCATTGGTTTCCAAAGAATAAAAGAATTTTCCATGGAAACCTTGGTAGTAACAAGACTGAAGACTGTGATTTCTTTACAGAAAGTTATAGAACTATGGAGGCATAAATCTGTGTTAAAGATTAAAAAGACCATTTTTGAGTCTGCAACTGCAATAGCAGTGTTTTCTTTAGATCAAAACAATTCTATATTAAAGGGGCCTTCTGGTGGCTTTTAGGAAACTGCTTTTGTGTGTAACAACTTCATTTTTACAGCTGTAATTTCTGAAAAAAGAGAGAGAAAACTCATAGCTATTTTCCTAATTCAGGATCTAATGAGAAATATGATAACACATGTGATTTGTACCTTGCACAGGAGGGAAAAGAGAGACAAAGAAATCACAAAAGTGGCTTGAGCTAAATAACTGGCTTTGGCTTGGCTATGTCCATTGGTGAACATCAATCATGCCAACAGGATTTTTTTCTGTCTTCCTCCTTTCTGCCCATCTCAGCATTCACAGGCATCACTTTATGCATTTTCCTCTTCACTTGTGGGTAATCAGATCAAGTAACATAGTTATGCTTTGATCTGTAGAGCTGAAGTGCTCAGAGAGAAGAGCAGAAGTGGATCATTGTTTATGGCTTCATTTCAGTATTACTCAGGTACATTGCAAAACCTAAAAAGTGCTTGTCAGTGACAATTACTGTCTCTACTTTCAAAATAATAACAGGCCTATATCATTATTTTGGTTTCCTCAGGGACAGTAGCCTTTAAAATTTCCTGTGGTGGTTGATAATTTGTTATCTTTCTAGGGGTTAGTTCCAGCCCTGAGTGTGATGTCAAGAAAGAATTCTAACGCTTTCATGAATCTCACTGTTGAAAATGACAGCCCTGTTGCTGTAGGGGGATACAGGTGTTCTGGAGGATCACTTGAAGTTGGTTGCATGACACTCAGCTTTTAAAGAAGAGATTTTGAAATTATTGAATATAACTCATTGTTTAACAGGGCAGGCAGGTAGTGATGCACTTCATCACATGCTATTGATTTCTCTGTTCTGACTGAATTAGTTCCCTTAAAGATTAGAAGCATCATAAAGAGAGAGGTGGATTGTAAATGCTACTGAAAACTATAGCTATGTAAATAATAAGGAGGCTTTACATTTAAGAGCATTAAAGCTCAGCTTTCACTTGACAAGATGAAGTCCAACCTTCTTTAAACCCAGGAAAATGGAAGGTGTTTTTATTGCAGTGGCTCCAGTTAGATATTCAGAAGGAGACATAAATTCAAGTGAACAGCCTAGTTACTGAAGGTCTTCATGGTCTCAGGGCAAACATTCATCATGGGGATTGCTACTGTGGAAGAATATGTGTATTTCCATCTACTCTTCTCCTTGCTGGCATCACTTTAATCTTCCTAAGATTCAGTTCTTCAAGAGGCCAGACTAGCAAGGCAAAGTGAATGCAGCAATGACCAGGAAAGAGTTACTTGTAGGTTTCTGTGCACCATGCTAGGCTTTATTAATGGGTGTGTGTTGGAGACAATGTTTCATACTCTCAAGAAAGCTGGTTGCCTCAGCCTGACAAATGCAAGAGTTTCCAATAGGAACGGGGGCCGTACAGTCATGGACAATTCTGCGGTGCAGCATCCTCTTTCTAGGGTTTTGTTTGGGTGAGTTGAAAGAGAGAAAAATAATACTCCTTTAGGAGGCTTATAATACTCCATTAGGAAGCTTATATTTATTGTATTATTCTTGACAGGAGAATGCATTTTGGTTTAGTGAGGGAGCTGAAAGGACTTTTATCTCTCCCACTCAATTAATGATAGCCCCAAAGCTGTAATACAGTGCTTATTGTAGATCTTTTACTCCAGCAAACTCCTGGCATGCCATGGAAGGCTCCATTACAAACTAGTGCAGAAGCTATTTGCACCAAATTCATGGTTACCGTTCAACTCCCCTGTTAAATGCTGCTTGATTCCTTCTGCATACTGCCAAAGAAGCATGAAACTCTTGAATGCAGAGTGAAGAATTTAGGCAATTCTGTGGATGAGTTTCATATGTACTGAGGGCATATGCGAAATGATCATAAGTATGACAAGGTTGGCTGAATTAAGAATTCTGAATTAATTTGTCATCTGTCTGATTTCTCTTACAGCCTTGGAATGTTTGCTTTTTCATAGCAAATAATTGTAGCTGCCACAGCTTTACTGTTTTATTTTCAATCCGCTGTGGCTAGTCAGAAAAAAAACAATCGTCACATTCTTCCCCTCTCCTGGTTTATGTCTATGCCTGTGTCTCAGGGAGTATGTTGCAACAAAGAACACTGAGTCACAGCAACATGATGGTTACCTCATGACAATGTGATGCAACATTTTGTAAACAGCACAGGTGATATGGTACCTTCTTATTTTGGAATACAAGCTGACAAAAAATCCATTCATAATATTTTGCTTATTGCAATCCAGTGTTTCATACTGGAATTAAAGCAAAGTACAAACTAGTGTGGAGAGTATCCAAGGAGCCACCATCAACAGCAGGAGAAAAATCAAGGGCTAAGATTGGAAAGCAATGAGGTAAACTTAAGGAACCAGTCACAAACATGCAGACATTGCTTATGCTTCAAAATATGTCCCTATTCTATGCCATGGTTTGTTTTGTAAGATACAGGTTTTGTGTCTTGTGCATATTTTTTAAAATAAAAAAAAGACCTAGACATTTGATAGGCCCTGGCTGATTGTGAATCTATTGTCTCTCTATATGTGTCTGCCTCTCACAGTCCTCACTTCTGCTTCCCTGTCCCTCTGCTCCCAAAACCTTTGTTGGCAGTCATATGTTGGAGATGCGAATGGCTTGAACAAAACCCCCGACATCTCTCTCTTAGACACAAACAGCTTTATGATTTTACTGCTCTAAGGGCACCCTCTGGCCATGAGTTGCTTCTAGAAAAAATGTCTATTATCTACTCATTTGACCAGGAACTGTACACGTGGATTTAACCCCCGCCACCCCTGTGCTTGCCAAGGCACATCCTCCTGTGACAGGGGATTCAAATGGCAGTCATAGTGGGTTTAGTGAAATTAACTCTCTTTCCAAGAACAAGTAATCTTTTCTAGGATTTTTACTTGCTATTACTGTTAAGAATGTGTCAGAATTTTCACTGCAGAGATGTTTCATGTTTTGATGGAAAATAATTTTCATCAGTCTGAATTTGGTGCGCTAGCTCAGCCCTTATTTAGACATCTAAATAAACAGATTCATTTTCAAAGTATTCGTCATACTGAATTTAACACACTATGAAAGTAGAAACCATTGCAGCAGGACTTGTTGATGTTCAGCACTTTTGGAAATATGTTACTTACATTTGATTTGGGAAGGTGACTCTGAACAATCATTTAAAGATTTGAGGTTTAGCGCATAATAATATGTAGCACAGAGTTTCTTTGTCAAGAAGACACCATCTTAAAATAATCTACCAGCCAACATGTCTTTGTCTATGGCTGTTTATTTATTGCAATGGCCTGGCTTTTTTTTTTTTCTTTTTTTTTTTTGAACACTAGGAAACTGGTTGCTCCTGTGATTGAAACAGATTTTTTTCTACTTCTTTCTAAGTTATGTCAAATGTTCTACATTACAACCTGCCCTGTCAAAACATCATCAGTGTCTTGACACAGTTTTAAAGTGGGAAGTCTCAGCAGCTGAATGCAGATTGGCAATGCAAGTAATGCTATCTGGGGACAAAGAAGTTACAGAGAGATGCTGAGGGTTTTAGGTAACATAATTCTGAGTTGGGTTCAAGATAAAAATGAGGATGTTTACTCACTGATTTTCTAGGTACTAGCTTCTATGTGCTCATTGGCTTCGATCAAGGGGTCTTTGAATTGTTGTCAGCAGATCTCAGGAAGCCTTTGAGGCTAGAGAAAGTGGTACAAAGCTGTCCTGTGGAAGCAAACAGCTGAGAGTCTTTGCTGACACCTCCACTGGCTCTAACTTAGCACAGGAAAGACTGTAGGCCTTAAGCAGTACCCCAGAGCCTCAAACTCTGTCATGCTGCTGGCTGAAATGAAAAAACATGGAGTAAGACAACAAGGTAAGAAAGACACAGAGTAAGATCCAAATATGCTTAAGAGGGTGTAGCAATGACTTTTGGAGACTTTTCATAGCATGCTGTGAAAGTTACTGCTTTTTGCGTTTCACCTAGAACAGGACTGAAAGAGATATCAAGGGAAGAAAAGTCAAATGAAATAGTCACAGGTACAAAATGGTAGAATAACCTTTTGCCTTCATAAGTCTTATGGGCTAGCAAACAAGATCATCATTTAGGGAACCACAGGCTATGCAAATCGGGTTTAAGGTTGGACTGAATCCACCTGGAAACAGGGTGACATCCTAATTGCAACAACTTATCGTAGTTGTGATAAACCATCTTAATTTTCGTGGTTAGGTAATAAAAGATGGGCTTTGTCCTGGAGCAGTGTTCTTCTGGCAATGACTCATGCTCATCCTCAGTTCCCAGTTGCAGGCACAAAGGGACACCCTCTTCATCCCAGAAGTGGCATTTTTAGAGAGACTAAGGGAAGATTTAGCACAAAAGGGCTGACTGCTTACTAAAGTTTATTGACATGATTCAGCTTGTATAAATCTTATCCTTTTGATAAGTTAGTAAATTTATATATCTCATTCCTTTCTTTCCTGCTATACTTGTTTGTATTACATGATTTTGGTTTATTTGCCCTGTTCTACAATTAATATTTTAGGTAATAGTCTTCTGTGGATTACTTCATTTCATTACAGAACTCATTTGGTGAATACTTTTACTTTCCTTCTCATTTGGGAGTCATCACTTCTCTTCTGTCTATAACTCAATGTGTCCCTTGTCTGGTGGTAGGCACACTGCTTAGCGGCAGAGTACTTAGTGGTTTAGGAGAAATGTCAAGGTTTGACAGCAATCTTTTGGCCCAGGCTGGTTAGGAACCGCTAGTTAGACTTAAAAAATGTTTTTCCATGGCCTTCTTAAGCTCCTTCTCACCAAGTGCTAGTTATGTATGTTTGTAGTGCTGAAGCAGGTCAAAGGGCTGTGCCAAGTATATGTAGGAAGGTGTGGGAACATTGCTTTAGAAATATTGAGTCAGACAGAGTAGTGAAAGCTGACAGCGTATGCCAGAAGTAAGGGCATGGTAACTCAACAGAAAAAGTACGTCTGCTTAACATGATTGCTGACTGCTGACCTTGGTTTGTTGTTGCTGAGGAAATTAGCCTAATGAGATCACCAGTGGTTACCTCAGTGTGCTTAAGAGAAGGACATGATATGATTAATTTCTGTCAGAAATAGTCTGTAGCTTCAAAGTGCTTGGTTGTTTCTACTTCAATAAACTAAAAATTAGAAAGTCATCCTGTACAAGCATTTTGAAGAAGTAAAGGAAGCAAGAGGAGTGTGCAGTTGTAGTATTTCTTTTGCTTATGTTTATTGAAATTTTTTGAAAAAAAGGATACTGTATGTATAAGGGCTTCACATGGCATGTAAGATGCCATGGAGAGTGTTTGTTCAACTTCCCTTTAAGACCTGCCAGCTTTTTGGTTTTCTTATAAATGACCGAGCTGAAGTCAAATGGAACAAATATGTCAAATTATGTTGGTTTTCCTGCCCTTTTCATGAGGAAAAAAAAGATAAATCCTTGGATGTTTTACTTGTTTTCATTTTAGCAGCTGGGATTTCTTAATCACACAGCCATACTTTACTAGAGTCTCCATATGGCATATGAATGTAGAAAAAGCAAACTATACATCACATGCTTTCTCCTCTGTAAGTTATAGAATAGAATATAATAGAGAGGGTCAAAAGGATACAATAGAATAGACTATTTCACTTGGAAGGGCCCACAACCATCATCTAGTCCTGCTGCCTGACCAATTCAGGGCTGACCAAAAGCTAAAGCAAGTTGTTAAGTGCATTGTTCAAATGTCTCTTAAAAGCTGACTGTCTTGGGTCATCAACCACATCTCTAAGAAGCCTGTTCCAGTGTTTGAGCAGCCTCTCAGTAAAGAAGTGCTTCCTAGTGTCCAGTCGAAACTTCCACATGTGCAGCTCTGAACCATTCCCACGTCCTATTACTGAGTACCAGGGAGAAGAGATCAGCACCTTCCTCTCCACTTGCCCTCCTCAGGAAGCCGTAGAGAGAAATGAAGTCTTCCTTCAGCCTCCTTTTCTCTGAACTAGACCAACCTATGAGGGCTTTAGCTGCTCCTCACAGAATGTGCCTTCTAGCCATGTTCTTCCAGCTTTGTTGCCTTCCTCTGGAAGTGTTCAGTGGCCTTCATATCCCTCTGAAATTGTGGGACCCTAGGCTTGGCTTTGATTTATTTTATTTTTCCAAAGGTTACATCCTTTGATTTCTTTCTTTTCATCACCTTCTCCTCACTCTTTTGTTCTCTCCTTGTTCTAAACTTTTTATTTTACTGTATAGACATGGCTACACTTATTTTTACACAGTAGCTGTTGATCTAATGGTGTTATTGGAAGGTGAGAAGCTGAAACAATGAGCAGTGCGTCACTGGTAGGTTTGACCTCATTTCTTTTTAATTCTTTTCTTATACTGTGAGTAAAAATCACTCAGAAGAGTTTGAAGAGGGTACACCTGTGCACATTGCGAACCTATATGCACATGTGAAGGCAGCTGAGAAGGTCTCTGGACTTGGCTTCCTGTTCCCATCTTCCCACCTCAGCTCTCCAACTTTGTGATTGTTTAAGTGCAAGTAGTCTGTGGATCCATTTTGCACACCAAGACTGGGAAATAATCTGGGATTAAAGATAATTTTCAGAAAAAGTGCATGACTGGTGCATCTAAGAGCTGTGGCAGATGCATAGGCTCCTGAAGCCAAAGTAGAAGTCTCTTAAAATGACTTTGCCTCTGAGGGGAAGTGTTTGTGGAGCTGCGTCCTGACACAGAGAAACACACAAGCACACACAGTTCCCTGCCACCCCTTCTCCTGTGCTCCACAAAGCAGGTATGTGGGGGGACCTCCCTTTGGCGGGTAGGACCAGCTCTTCTGGTCTGCACATCCAAACTGCAGTTGACTGAGCAGCATGGTCTGGTAGCAGGGAATGGTGGCTGAAGGGAGGGGCTATAATAGGGAACCATCTGTGGGGGTCCAAATACTGCCCCCTTGGGGCTTGGGATGCCTGCCAGAGGGCTGTTTCCAGGGGACACTTCTTTTCCCAGACATCCTTCTTTGAGGATTTCTAGCAAGTTCAAAGAGTTCCACCTTGGAAACTAGTGTTTTTAAAGAGACTGTGGAGTGATAAGAAGTAGCAGGACTTAATGTGGCTACCAGGGGAAAGAAAAATCTTTGGCAAAACATTCCTAATAATTTTTTTCATAATACTGTAAAGCATTTGTTTAATAAGAACTGTTTTCATCTATGATCATATTTTTTTTTCTGTCTGGACTTGCACTTTGATATCTATCCTTGAGACCTTTTCATTCATTGTTTCCTTTAAGCTAGGACTTTATGTTCCAAAACTAGTAATGTCAAAATAGGTCAAAATAATATTAATCATCTTGCTGGATACTGTTGCAGTGAGATATACAGAGCTTTTAATAATAGTTCCCTGCATGAAGGAAGTTAAAGAGCTGAGATGACCTTTTCTATTATTCCTGTTTGTTTGTTTTTCTCTGGTGATTGTTGAATATTTGTAAAAGTAGCAGGGTTGTCTGGTTTCTAAAACAGTTTCTTCATGTATAAAATTAAACCTTCTTTTTTTTTGCCCTTTTAGTTTTTTTTCCCTAAAGGAGAATTAATAGAACATCTCATAAATTAAGACCAAATTAAATTGTATTTGTGGTAGAGTCAATAATAGTAGGAACACGGTATTTGTATTCCAACATAAAAAAAGGAGAAGAGCTGCAAAGACAGTCAGCTTTCAGACATAATCTTCTGCTGTGTATCCTCAGATCAGATGCAGACTCATAGCAGATTTTTGTGCAGGTTGATGGCAAGAGATCACTAGGCAGAAGTAATACATCACCTTCATATTTTTTTGGTCACCTGGAGCATGTGTTGATAGAGAGAACTGTAAAATATATTCCCTTCTGTGGTTTTTCTTTCCTTCCATTTCTTTTCATCAGTTTCATTGATAGAAAATCATGTCTCATTTGAAATCCTCACAATTTCTTAAAAATCTGCCTTGAAACCTGTGCACTGATTGTGTTAGTATAAAAGAAATATCTATCTTAGCCAGTGATAAAGTGGTTTTTAAAAGTATTTCTCACTGTGATATCTAGTTGTTGAAACTTGATTAGGAAAATTACCAAGGTTCATTGGCTTCTGGAAAGTGACAATGATGAGTTTGAAGACTGTGAGATAGCATGATTTCATGAAATTACATAGTCACAAATGTAAGTCACTTGAGAAACAATCTAGAAAGAGGTTATTTCTGAGCATTTGATATCGAGCTACTCATGTTTATACAAATTTTACTGATTAGTAGAACTTAAATCCCCAAGATATGATATACTGAAGACGTGATATTTTTAGGTTATGAGAGTGAACAAGGAAGGTATGAAAAAACCCCAAACTGACAGTAGTACTACTTTGAAAGTTTAACAATTAGCTACTCTCTCCACTCTGTACTAAGTCTGTGCAATCAAAGTCTGTGGGTTTCAGAACAGTGGGACCTTCCTGGCACTTTAGAGGAGGTCCCTCAGTTACCCTGCAGAAATAGAGACTTCTGCAGGGAGATTCTTCCTGAGATGGAGCTAGTCAGTGGATGGATCATGATCACACATGCACTGCAGAGTCCTTACTCTGCTGAAGTCACCATCAGAAAAATCCCCAGGGATGTCAATGGCTATTTGGGTTAAAAACTCACCAAAATACCTGGCAATGGGGTTGATTCCCAGTGCTGGCCACAGTGTTTACTGTTGTTAATCTAGATTAACTGTAAGTAATGCTTGCCTTTTCAGAAAGACTAAAATCTGGTCAGTTTGAAGCACTAATAGCGAAATCCTGTGCTGCTCAACAAAGAGCGATATAGACAAAACACTACATACACTATTTAATGTAATGTTCTTCCGATTAACATTGCAAATTTAATTAACTTCTTTGTAATGATCAATTAAATTTAAATATTCCTTGGGTTTTTGAGAGAATATTCTTTCTGTTTCCTGTATCTATCAATATTCAGGCCAGGTAAATAGTTTTAACATCAAATTACGGAGTCAGATAGACATAAAGCAGTACTTTAGGTGTGGAGTTTCAGTAGTACTCTCTCCAGAGCTTAACCCTCCAACTGCTTGTTATTCTCAAATTTAAAGCCACATTTGACTATAGATTCTAGAGACAGAAGTGACTGTGTATAGTGTGCACACATGCACTTCTATTTAAACTCACATACAAGTAGCTTAAGAGAAGAAATCTCCTGTTCTTTTCTGTTATCTATGGCTCTGTACTTACATCACTGGTAGATAGTCTTTTATCTTGTTAGACATGAGTAAGTCTGCTAGGAATGGTTAATACTAGAAGAGGCTCTCGAAAGAAGTGTTTTAGTAGATTTATTGCACTGTGTATTGTGTGCTTTTTCGGTTTCAGAGGGGGATGCATCATGTTAAAATGCAATAATTGTGTCCATGTATCTTTGGAAATGGGATAACTTAGGGGATGGGTGCTAAATGGATGATAGAAAAGGCAGCTGTTGATAGAAAAAGATTTAGCAGAGAAAAAAATCCTCTTTATTGGAATTAGTGCATTGTCTGTTAGTACAAAATTTCATGAGGTATTTTAATTATTGGTTTGATATAGTAGTAAGTTGGGTTTTTTCCCCCCAAAATGCCATCAATCTGGCCATGGAAACAACTTCACAGTCAAGAAAGGAATGGACTCAATGCATCGTGATGTCTTTGTTTGTTTCATGTAAAAGTGTTTTATAACTTCTGCACTTTTTGAAGTAAAGTTCCAAATTTTTTAAAGTCCATCTATATATAGTTGGGTTTTTCTAACATTGAACATTTTCTAACATTTGTAATAAGGTATAGAAATTTATATGATGTTACACATAATTAACAGTTTCAGTCCTAGAAGAAACTTCATAAAGTTTACTGGAAACAATTAAAAGTTCATTCCATAAGCAATAAACAAATTTGCCCTTGAACTAGTTTGCAAAGAAGTCTAAATTAAATCATAATAAAATAAAATAATTTGTGACATTCTTGATGACTGTCCAAAACACTTGTCTGAAAAGGGAGGGGAGAGAGACTTTAATTTTTTTCAAATCAAATATAAGTTATGTAAGAAAATGTTCCCACTGAATTAGGGAATTTCATATAGAAATTCCATACCAAAATTTTAGTTGCTTAGAAGATAAATAAATGAAACAGGACATTAGAGTCTGGCATGGTTATTCCAGGCATTTTCTCAGAGGCTGTCTGATGCCTATAATTCTTTCTCTCCAGGAATTAACTCCCACTGCTTTTGATCCAGGTGGAACGAAACCTTTCCTTTGTTAGGAGAAGATTGCTGGTTGTCAACACTATGATTATCTGCAGATACTGAGGACTGTTAAAAGCAAACAATGGCAAATCATGGCTGCTGCCCCCTGGTTAGACTAATGCTGTTTTACCAGGAGTTCCTATAAGTAATAAAGCAAGTAAGTTTTTCTCCAAAAACCAGACATGCAATGTGTTTATAAATTAGTTTGGAGTTCAGTAGTGGTGCAGGAAAGTCTGTTCTTAGTGCTCAAAATTGAAATCAGTCTAAAATTAATTAGTGTTAAAAATAAGTAGTTGAATAGCTGATTTTTCTAGTGCCCACCTGTGAACAAAAGAAGCAGCCAGCGATTGTTCATTTGGCAAAGACATTGGAGGTGTGCTGAAATGAAAATAAGAAAAGGGCTTTTTAATGGCATTTTCTAAGTTTTGCTTTTGAACAGGGATGTCATGGAAAAAACAGCTGCTAACTGGTGAATAGCAAAGGCTTCTAGAATTAGGGTATGCCAAGAAATACAGTAATATTTGGGAAGCAAGAACAGGAGCTTGAGGCATTGATGTGGTTGAGCACGGTACATTTGCAAGATCAGTTTTTCACCCCCCATCACCTCAGCAGCAGTTTTCTATTGGCTGCCTGGTGATGGCTGATGTCTAGGCCTGTAGAGAGATGTCAAGAAAATCTGCCTGTTCTCTGTCTTGGCTGCACAGAGCTGTGTAATGCTGGTGATGGAAAGCAGAAGAGTTTGCACAGCCATCCCCTGTCTGCCGAAAACTTTACTGGCTCCCAGTAGCCGTCTGAAGGGCTGTGAATTAGTAATGAGGCTTATTCAGATCTTCTTCCCTCCTTTTTATCCATTGCTTCAGGAGATACCTGACAAACATGGAGGAGGGAGATGTTTTTTCCGCGTAGTAGGGAGGATTTCCTGGTACAAGCTGTAAAACAAAGATGGAACAATATGGGGAAACTGGTCTTTCCACAAAAGGACTGAGGCTGAGCCACCAGCACAGATTGGTCTTGTGGTCATTCAGCTGGTTCTGCTTTCAATGCAGCTTTTTATAATCTGTCACCATGCTGAAGCTTTTCTTCCCTTCATATGTTTTTTTAATGGAGGCCAGGGAAGGGAAGAATACGTTTGTTTGGTTGTATCTCTTCTGACTTCATGTCTGGTAGTAAAAAAATTCTACAGAAAGTCCTCAGAATAATCAGAATCGACCTCTTAGAAGTGTAAATATAATTTATATCAGCAAAACAAAGGGACATTTTGAACAGAATAGAATTGAATAGAATAGAATATTTCAGTTGAAGGGACCTACAACAATCATCTAGTCCAACTGTCCGACCAATTCAGAGATGACCAAAAACTAAGGTGTGTTGCTAAGGGCATTGTCCAAATGCCTCTTACGCACTGACAGACATTGGGAATCAACCACCCCTAGAGGAAGCTGTTCCAGTGTTCAAGCATTCTGTTGGCAAAGAAATGCTTCTTAATGTCCAGTATAATTTTGCCAATTGAACTGTGATTCCAGGCTTTCATGGGAGATGGGCTGATGCACCAGTGACAGAGGTTGTTCTGAGGCAGATCCTCCGTTCAGAGCTGGGGTGTCTTGCTCTGCACCTATGAGAAAGTATTGACGCTCAGGCCTCGATTCAAGAGGTTCTGGCCTCCCTCATCTGACTCATCTGAGGACATACACTGCTCAAATTCTAAGTGAGGCGACAAAAATGTGGTGTCTTTCAGAATTTTGTATATTTTTAAAAAAAAATATTTTGTAGAAGCTGACTGAAAAGTGACTGAAATGAGACCTTTTTGTATATAATCAGATGACAAGAAAAGGATAAATAAATGCAGCATGCATTTTCTTAGGAAAAAATATGCATCAAGTTGTGGGCATAAGAAAGTAGGATCCAATCTTGGTATTTTGTTTTGGAAATTTCAAAAGTTTTGGAGCCAAATATTTTATTCAGTGTCAGGACATCCTACAAAGATCTGCAAGGGGTAAGCAGATGGATGTTCAGTGTGTTCCTTTTCCCACTCCCTTGTTGAGTTTGGACCAGTTTTATGACAATTAGCATGCACCCAGAATAGCCAGCTTTAAAAAGCTGAAGGGAAAGAAGCAGCTTAAGCGTATGTTAGGGTATTCTGGGTAGACATACAGCAATGAGAAGGAGGTTTTGCCTCTTATCTTGGTCTAGACATGATGGAATTAAATCTCTAAATCTGATCTGGTAGTCCTAATTTAGTTTCATAGCTGATGGAGAGAAATAGGCAATTTCAGAAAGTGTTTCATTTGACCATTTTTAGACTCATTGTTTGGGCTGAGCTGGATTCCTCTTTGCAAATGCTAGTTTATTTCCATTGGATTAGGAGTGATCAGGCTGATTTTCTCGGACCTGGATGTCTAACATTATATTTCTATATTAGACTGGGTGAATTTCACCTGGATTATAGGCAGCAGGAAATGTTGGTCCAGACTTGATGAAGAAATATGTTTTATCATGATAATTTCGTTCTAGTCCATCTGCAGTGACTGTGTGACTCAACACAAGGACTCAATATTTACCTGCCTCATTCTCAAAGTCAGACTGTTTCCATGTTAAAAAAAAAAAAAAAAGCAAACCAAAAAAGAAAGAAAGAAAGAAAGAAGCAGCAGCTTTGAAAGACAGAGAAGATCACTAAGAAGGAAACACTGTTTCCATTCAGTCCATCAGAAAATGTGTAGAGAAAATGTTCTGTAATGATCAAGTAGGCCATTTCATGAGACCTCATTATCTAAAGTGATTATTTCTCAAGAGATCCTCTTTAATGAATTGAGGCATCTTACTGAACTATTTTGGTTCACACGCAGCACTGTGCCGGGCTGCCACACAGGACGGTTGGAGGCTGAGCAGGGTTTTGCAGTGCCACAATCTCCCACTTACCTGTTTCCTAAAGACAGCTTTACAAGCACACTTTGTGCACCATGGGTTATTTCCTGTGAACAGTAATTAAATTTATACCTGGAGTCTTAGCCCTTGGGAAACAGGTTTTCACGAGAAACTAAGACATCTAATGCAGAAAGGCCTCTAAGGACTATTGCTCAATGTTCAGTGTTACATCTGCACCAAAATTTAAATCCTAACATTGTGGATGCAGCACAAGACTCTTTTGCAGTATATATATGATGTAGTTACCAAATTCCAGCATTTACTTGAAATGTTAGGGTTTTTCTGCTGAGATTTAAACATGTTCAATGAATTGTATATGGAACATATAGAGAGAGGTTGTATTGTCCCACAACACAGAGTTATGTTTCCTGATTGTACATTGCAAATATTGGGGCACAATATGATCTTGATGATCTTGTTTGCCATTTTGTCTCTTGGGGCTTCCTCCTTCTCACTCACCTATATTTGTAGCTCCCTCTGGGAAACATTGGGAAAGAGAAGAGGCAGGCCTTGCAGAGTACATGCACATATTTATCTGACACAAAGTTATTTTTCTAAGCTCTTGCTTTGACTGTATTCCTGGACTCTTCATTTCTCCCTGACATCTCTTATCTTCCCTCTCAAGGCCCTCCATTATCTGTCATTTGCTGTTAAGACCCAGTTGGCCCAGAATGCTCAATTATATCTTCAATTTTGTAATTATTTAACAAGCATTTTTTACTTTGCCCCTTAATCTGGGGAGGGTTGCTACCTAAATGTTTTCAAAACTCTTCCTAAAACTTTATGTTTACAATTAAAGTGTTATCTAAAAAAGTGCTTTTTCTTTGTGAACGATAAATTCTTGCCTCTACAGCAGAGGCATTTCATAAAAAATTTTCTTTTAATTTTGTGGCTATTCAGTGTAGTTAATCACACTTTTATCACTATGAATATGAAAGTGGGTATAAGATCTACTTTCTCATGCATTCTCTCCCTTTTCGAAATTTGTTTAGGGGTTTTGTTTGTTTGTTTGGTGTACCTCATTGAAGTGTCTCCCATTTAAATCTTAATATATTCATTCACCATATCTTCTGGTCTTTCTATGGCTCTGCAGGCTTGGGGTGGGGGAAGTTATCTGCACACTCTGTTTCTCTTCTTCACTTTTAGATAACAAACATGGTGTTCCAATTAAGGCTGGACTGGTTCATGTACAAGCCTTATAATCAGATCTAAAATTACTTTTTGTTCAGATTATATCCCAGAGTTGTTTGTTTTATTGATTTTCAGGGTTAGCAGGTATCTCCACTGAACTCTTCTGCAGGTTGTCCATGGTCTTCTCTCATGAAACATTTTATCTGTGATAATTTTTCCTATTGACTACTTATTTCTATTGCCTGAAATTAAGTACCTATTCTCTGAAGCATAGAAGTACTCAGCCCTTTCCCATTACTTCTCTTTTCTTTCTCCTTCTGTACTACTTAAAGATATAAATATTGGCATTTTACCACCTAAACTATTTAAAAATCCCAAGTTTTCTTCATACTGTGGTTAAAATGTTTAGTGTACTCACTCTCTACTTCTGTGTCTTTTTGACTAATTTCTTCACTTTTGTTTTTAAAAAATACTCTTGTCAGAAGATTGGTGCAACAATGTCATTTTATGCTATGATTACTCCATGGAGGAAGTTGAACTTTATTGTTTTGTGTCACTGTTAATTAGTGGCTTGGCTGTAGTTATTTCTTAAACTGATTTCAGCAAGTTTTAGAGGAGAAACCTGAGAACAGCTCTGACTCCTGCATACTGTGAAAGAAGCTGTTCTGAGAAGCCATAATTGTAGACATTAAGCGTATGTCACATATTTTGCATGAGTAGCTGAAATATCTTATAATCACTTGACATTTGGAGCTTTTTCTTTTACATCCCTTAACTTTGTGAAATTGACTTGCTTTTCTTGGTCGCTGGCTTTTGAAATGCGAGTACTACAAGTGAGCCAGGACCTCTGGTAAATGATGGAAAGTGGCTTGGTGAGCCCTTCCACTAGCTCCATCAGTACCCTGTGGTGGATCTCATCTGGCTCCATAGGGTTGTGTGTGTCTAGGTGGTGGGACATTTATTTTCTCTTCAATAGATTAAGAACAAAAGAAATGTTGGCAAAAGTGTCAGTCCAATATGGAATGAAAACATAAAATTGTTAGCATGATTCAGGAAAAACAGACTGTTCAAAGAATATTTTTTCCTGTATTTGGAAAAAAAATAGGGTGTTGTATTCTTATTACATGAAAATAATTTAGACATTCGAATTCTGGTTCATAAACAATTAGGATGGTAAACAACGTCTGCTACGGAAAAGCGGTTTTAAATCAGCAGAACTTGTAAATGGTTGATTGGAAGGTTATCTGCCACCCTAGTGTTAATTTTTAATACATATCAGAAAAATACTGCAATTTGAGAGAAACTATCGCAGGGAAACTGCTTCAGCATTAGTGAAATGTAGTTCATCTGATATGGGTAACCATAAATGGACATCAGCCCTGGGCAAAATAATGAAAAAGTTGATACTGGATGTAATTATTAATGTCTTAGAGGGTAGGAAGTTAATTAATACCAGTCAAGATGGTTTTACGGAAAACAAGTCTCATCAAACAGCCTTTATTTCATTTTGTAGAGATTATAAATTAGATTGAAAGACTGAAAGGAAGATGTGTAGGTAAAATACAGTTTCTTAAAGCTGTTGATTTGGTTATACATGTCATTCTAGTTTTGAGGGCTTTGGGACTTGAGAAGTTGCTTGCCTTGTTTTCATAAACCTTCAAGATTAAATTTAAAAGTTACCACTGATTTAAAACAAACAAAAAGAAAGATGTCATGGGAGGAGAACTACACCTTCTGGGAAGAGTAATCACAGGACATGACTTGGATTGTTTGGGAAGGTCTGTCTGCTAGGTCAAATATACACTGGGACATAGGATGGAGACCATATTTACAGAAAGGAAGACTGTGCAGGAGAGATTTTCAGCAATACTTGGGAATTATGGTGGATGAATACATCAGTGTGGACAACAGGGTGGTACTCTGGCAGAAAGACGGTGATCAATCTTTGAGCATCTTAGTGTAAATATTGTGGGTAAACCAGCATTGTTCTGATTGCTAATACACAGTGCATTGTGTGCAGTTCTGATGACACTGTTTTCTCAAGAGACTTTAGCAAAAGGAGAAGATGAAGGGGAAAAACACAAAAAAGTAGGATTTTAAGGCTGGAGAAAATACCTTTTAGAAACAGACATAGGGAGCACAGGCTTTTGTAATGTGCCTTCATTACAGTCAACAAGAACTAAGAGAAAGTGTCAAAAATGAGGTTGTTTTTCACTTTAGCTAGTGGGCCCATGGGAATCCCATGAGGTTTAACAAAATCAAGTGCAAGTTGCTGCACCTGGGCTGGGGCAACTCCTGGTATCAACACAGGCTGGGGGATGGACAGATCAGGAGCAGCCCTGCCCAGGGGGACTTGCGGTGCTGGTAGGTGAGAGGCTGGACATGACCCAGCAATGTGGGCTCACAGCCCAGAAAGCCAAACCTGTCCTGGGCTGCACCTAAAGAAGCTTGGCCAGCAGGTTGAGGGAGATGATTCTGCACCCCTTCTCCACTCTGGTGAGACTCTACCTGGAGTGCTGCATCCAGCTCTGGGGTACCCAGCACAGGAAGGACATGGATCTGTTGGAGCAAGTCCAGAGGAGGGACACCAAATTGATTAGAGAGACAGAGCACCTTTCCTATGAGGAAAGGCTGAGAGGATTGGGATTGTTCAGCCTGGAGAAGACTTTGAGGTGACCTAATTGACACCTACCAGTACCTGAAGGAAGCCTACAAGAAAGAGGGAGAGGAACTTTCCACAAGGATATGTGGTGATAAAAGAAGGGGTAATAACTTTAAACTGAAAGGCAGTAGGTTTAGATTAGATATTAGGAAGAAATTCTTTCCTGTGAGGGTGATGAAGCACTGAAACAGGTTGCCAAGAGCAACTTGGGCTGCCCCATCCTTGGAAGTGTTTAGGGCCAGGTTGAGAAAACTGGTCTAGTAGAAGCTGACTGGTCTAGTCTCCCCTGTCCATGCAGAGAGGCTGGAACTAGATGACCTTTATGGTCCCTTCCAACCCAAACCATTCTGTGTTTCTATTCCATGATTCTAAATCATGGGAGAAACAGATGTCTAATAGCTGAAACTGGGCAAAGTCTGTCGTGGTGCGCTGGGCTCAGCTAGATGGTAAGTTGCTGCCAGCTGCTCAAGGTGGCCGGACTGCGCAGTGACTCGGGGTGTGGCGTAGGTGCTGCGGGCAAGCGCTGCATCACCCGCAGAGGTGGTAGCATCGCAGGCGACACGGACGCGGGGCATGCCCGGTTGGAACTGTGGTGGTGATGACAGTGGCGCCGAACGGGCGGCTTGGCATATGGTAGCGGCCCTGCCAGGTAAAGGGGCTCCAGACGGGGCTGCCGCGCCCTGCGTGTGCGGCGCAAGATTCGACAACGCCATCCAAGACCACCCCGCGTTCTGCCCATAACCCGTGTGCTGCCGATGGTGGTAATGGCAGATCGGGCAGTTCCAGACTGAACATGCCATAGTCCGCAGCAGTCTGTTGCAGGTTGGACAGCTACACCGCATGCATCCCGTAAGCATCCGCACACTGTTAGCAATCTTCTGCCGCGAGCGGTCCTTCGATCCCCATCCGCAAACCTTCCCCGCCTTGGGGTCTTTCGGCCTTCACTTCTTTTTCCTCCCTGCCTGCCTCTGTCCCTGATGCTTTCCAGACCTATGTTGGTCATCGGGCTGTGGATCAGGGACCGGCTTCCACCTTCGCCTCCTCCCCCTCTTCCGTCTCAGATTCCTCCACTTAGGTGTTAGGCCACACACCCTAGCCCCAGGGTCCTCAGACCCAGGGCTGGAATCAGGGAGGGCACCACTCTCCTCCTCAATAGAGGAGAGAGGGTGCCTGACTGGAGTGTGGGGTTGGCAGCAGACCAGAGCCACCTGATATAATGTGGCGATGGACTCCAAGATGGAGTCCTCCCGATCGCTACCCCATCCACCTCCGGCCCTGATGGTCTGGGAGTCAGAAGAGGATGGAGCACCAGCGGAGGAATTACTGATAAATCTCTCCCAGAAGGAGGGATCACTGATAAGTCTCCTCCCCCCCCGTCTGTGAACACCTGCAGTTCTCCAGACATGGGCTATCGAGTGCCCATACTCCTCCTCCAAGCACCCATACTGCTCCTCATCTGAGGGGGTGGAGGAGCGCTCGTCTGAAGGACAGGGTTCACAGTGGGCCAGAGCTGCCTGATGTTGAGTGGTGGTGGATGCCAAGATGGCGTGTTTCCAGCTGTTACCCCTCCCACTTCTGGTCCTGGTAGCGTAGGAACCGGAAGTGGACGGGTTCTCAAGGGAGGAGCCACAGATGGAGGAGGCGGGATAAGGGCTGGAGTCCGCACCAGAGGAGGAGCTCCTGGTGACGAGGGAGGGACCGGACGCAGACATGCCCTGTGACATAAGGGAGGAGGAGGGGCCCGACGCGTAACCACCTGAGGCTGTGGAAGGGGGGCCCGACGCATGAGGTGGAAGATGGTGAGGCATCTTACAAAAGGGGATGTGACAAGAAGGGGACAAACACCAGGGGGACAAGATGGTGGGACTGGTCACACGGCCGGTGCCATCTTGAGACACCCCGGGGGACGAGGGAGAACCACATGAGGGGGACAAGATGGCGCAACCGACCACCTGGCCAACGCCATCTTGCGCAACCAAAGAGGGAACACCATTTTGTGGAATATGAACCTGAACTGGGAAAGAGGGCATAGGGGAAGGGGTAAGGGAAGAGCCCAAGATGGCATGGCCAGTGCCATCCCGGGAAGGGGACAGAGAAGACTGGGAGGCGTCTGGGAGTCGGTAGCAACCTGGTGCCATTTGGCAGGTTACAGCTCCCGATCCCCCCTGAGCAGGGTTGACAGGGTGAGGAACACGAGGGGAGGAAAGAGGGGGACCCGAACCTTCCCACCAATTGTTCAACCTATTCCCCAAATAAATAATCGACTTATAAATAGCATCTAACAAAGGAAAAAACTCTTCCACAGAAGCATCCCCCTTTTCCCTGAAAACCGTTAACGTTGCCCAAACCTGATCCCATCGTCCAATAGAATTAACATTATAAGCAGAAATATAAAGGTGATACTTAAAAAGCCAAAGAATGAAACGTTTCAAAAGGCCCTTTGAAAAATAAAAATTTCCTCTAGCAAGGGTGACCCCAACTTGGTATAATGCCTCCTTCTCGGGATGGGTCAATCCACCCATTCTCTAACCCAGAAACTCACCCACACCACGGAGGAAACGTAAAACAAAAACAAAATTCTCCCCGGGAGCCTGCTACTTCCCCAGCCGGACTTGAACCGGCTTCCGAGCTCCACGGGAACCTTTATGGTCCCTTCCAACCCAAACCATTCTGTGTTTCTATTCCATGATTCTAAAGCATGGGAGAAACCGATGTCTGATAGCTGAAACTGGGCAAAGTCCAAATTAGAAACCAGGCATAATTTTGTTAATGATCAAAATGCCTGATAGATGGAACAAGTTATTGAGAGCTATATTTTCTGCCTCCTTATGTTTTCAAATCTAGACAGTGTACCTTTCTGGAAAACATGCATAAGTTAAAAACAAATTATTTAATTTAGTAGCTTTTCTAAATTGGAATTCTCCTTGAGTCACCAGACACTGATTAAGGCACAGAAAAGGGATTGCTTCATCTTTGTCCATACTAGGCAAAGGGTATTCATGCTGTCTTTATAGGCAAAGGGTATTCATGCTGTCTTTATAGCTAACGCTGTGAATAACCTCTCCTAGGTAACTTTTTCTTTTTTTTTTTTTTGCTAGGCCAGTACCCTACCATAAAAATTGATGCATTGTCATAGTTTCAGTCATTGAAAGTAAGGAATTGATACTAGCAACACAGGAATTTCCTTCTGTATAGCCTGCCTACCCCTCTGTAATTCCCCTCTTCCTTCTGACATCACTAACCTGAGAATTTACCCTACATTCTGGTTTGGAAATGCAGATTTCCCAGGAGACATACAATTTGCTTTATTTAAATCCAAGTCTTTTCTTCAATTAGAGTTTTGAATTAGAAGCTATGAGAGAATTTTTAAGAACATTCTAAGTGATTTGATTTTTCTTTATGTTTTTTTCTTTTTTTTCCTAGAACTGATTTGGCTGATTATGTCTGCCCACATGCATAACAGAAAACCCAGCCTGGAAGTTGAAGTAGGCTTTTTGGCCTGAAAGATTAAGCACATTAAAATTAAGCACATTTGTTGCCTTTCATCTTGTTTAATGTGTCTTACATGCTACAGGGTTTTAAAGTGACATTTTCCTATAAGCTCTTTGACAGATGATCACGTTTCTTCTGACCTCACTTCTAGAACATATCCTTATTTAATAAGGGATCTTTGAGATTTCCTATCTTAGAAAGTTGATAAAGGACTTGTCAGAAAACCATTTCTTTGCAGCTATTTCTAGGGAAAATAAGCCCATCTAGGCTCCTTTCATGTTTATCAGCTGGATAGATGAACCTGTTCATCACTTTAGACTACAACACTCATATCCACGAAGTTTTTTGTCTCAGTCATTAAAATTGGTTTTTACTGTGTTATCACATCTAATTAAAAACAGAACATTAAATTTGTGTTAACAAAGATGTGTGCACACAAGAACTTTATTTTTAGGGGTTTTAATGCATTAGAGTATCAGATGAAGTATATACCTGTACTTTGTACTTTTTTTTGGTGGATTACCTGTTATATAAGTATTTTTCCTACTTTTACCCAACTGCTAGAGGGAAACAAATGCCTTAGTAGGCAACTTCTATTTTCTTCTCCCCTGAATGCCTTCATTTTGGCAGGGAGGAACCATCTGCACAGTACTGTAATTTCTTCCCACTAATGTATGCTCTGATGAGAAACATAGAGGAGAAAATCAGTCCTTGTTATAGACAGATTTAGGGGGTGGTATTTGCTTGACTAAAAGCCTCCTCACTTCACTTTTTTAAAGCTTCATAGTAATAGTGTTTGCCATAGGTGTCTCCTGTGTCTAGGTGGCCTTGCCACTTTCATGAAAAGTGATTAATGACAACTCCTACTATTTGCATTTTGCGTGCAGGCTCACGTTGCAACAGCTTTTGCAAATACTTTCTAACTGTAATCAATGAATGTTTAGACAGGCCTGCTCACATTAAAATCTAGATACTTTATATGATGCCTTCATTTCTTTAAATTTGAACCTTTGCATTGCATTTTAGACTTTTCTTTGAATATGTTCATAATTCTGAATTAGCCTTATTTAGTCATATATTTTAAAAACATGGTCCTGCTTCCTCCTTTACGAATGAATGAATACCAGATCTTTTCTTCATTCAAGTAATCTTTTCTTTCAGCCATTTAGAGATTCTCTTTTTTCTGTCTGCATACTCAAAACACATCCCAGTTTAACAAAGACTTTTGTGAGTTCAACCTCTGTTAAGTTGACATAATGTGAAAGATGGTCAGATAGTTAGATACCTCCAATGGGAAATATAAAGGAAAATCACATAGGCAATAAGAAGATGTTATTTTGAAATTTAAGAAAGGTTGTGATTGTCAAAATCTGAAAACAAGGAATTTTTTTTCAAGAGCATATGTCATTATGTTATAGTAAATTTACAGATCTCCTGCTTTCCCATGAGCAAGGGGTAGGTTCAAGGAACAAAAAAACCTGGCAGTTGAATATTTCCTTCTCACAGAAGCCTTGAAGGGTTTATAGGCTGTGTATCTTTGATCCGAGGCCATGTTTTCTACAAGCACTATATGTACATTAATACTTGCTTCCTTTTAGGGAGAAAGTCTGAGGCGGGCTTGCCTTTCAATACATCCAAAATGAAGTATCTAAGATAGGTTTTACAGAATCATGGAGTAATTTGGGTTGGGCGGGGCCTCTGGATTCATCTGGTTCAATTCCTGCTCAATGTGGGCTCAACCAAATAAGGTTGCTCAGCGTCAATGTTAAATATTTCCAAGGACGCCAATAATGTCTCTGGGCAACCTGGTTCAACATTTGAACTCCTTCTGTATATTAGCAGACAAATGAAGATGTTTAATGGAAAAGCTCTTCTTTTACACAGATTGCCGTTACAGAGCCTCTTTTTCTAAGGTACCTTCAGTGAATGGCAGGAAATCAAGGGAATTTCCCACCTTGCTTTTCTACTATCAGAGCAATGTGTTCCTATTTGCTCATGGATAAACCATTGCATGAGAGTAGCAGAGGTCCAGGTAATGCCTCACTTTACCTCTTTCCTGTCAGCTGAGTTATCTATACACAGGCAGACCAGACCCATTATAGTTTTGTCTGTCATTTTGTAAGGCACAATTTTGTATGTTGTCTATGATCATCAGGAAGGATTTTAGCTGTCTTATTTTTAGTTTGGATAGTGTCTGATCAAAGGAAATAGGGTTAAGGTTGATGCATGAGAAGCACTCCGTAAGTTAATTCTGTGATTACTCAGGAGAGCACTGCTTCAGAAAAATGTTAGAGTAAAAGGAAAAATGAGGTGTGCTTGACAAATTGAAGAGTTTTAAAGTAATTGGTGCAACAGCAGCAGGGCCACACATATTTTTAAACATGCCCTGGAATAAACTAAGCAGAATTATACAGATACAAGATGGAATTATATAGGTACAAGATGGAATTACACAGATACAAGTCACCTTCGTGAAAAAAGGGAGGGAGAGAGGGAGAGAGGGAGAGAGGGAAGGATGGAAGGAAGGAAGGAAGGAAGGAAGGAAGGAAGGAAGGAAGGAAGGAAGGAAGGAAGGAAGGAAGGAAGACCCTGGCTTTGGAAAGGGCAGTGTACGACAGAAAGATCTTTTCTTTCAGTGTGCTATGCTGAGGAAATGGCATTTTGTTTGTTTATTAATAATAACAGAAAGGTCAAATACTGTTCTTTCTGCTATCAGCTCCATGTTCTGTCTGATGTTGTCCCTAGAAAATTCCTAGGGCCTGCATTAAGGGAATGAAGGTGATGTTGTAGGTTCACATCAAAAAGATGATGATGTCTGCTTCAAGATGTTACTTAGGAAATTATAGGCAGAATGAGTACATCTTATAATTTGATTACTGATGATGTGTGTTTTGGATCACAAGGTCAGAGGCATTGGAGTGAATTTGTTCCAACTTTAACACATTTTGCTGGTATTTTTATTTTAACATTTATAAGTAAAATGCAAAAATTGTGGCTTGTGTAGAGTGCGTGCAACAAGGTTGAAACTTCTCAGTCAGCTGGTGCCACACAAAGGTCTACAAAGGTCCCATACTTTCTCTATGCACTCCCATTTCAGTGCCAGCTTCCTTACGTGGAGCCTGAAAGAGGAGGTACGTGGGACCTTGTTGCATGTGGGGCAAATAAGTAAAGCCTTTTTTTTTTTTCTGGCAACAATGTGGAGGATTCTGTGCTCTGTGTCAATTAATATTATTCTACTGACAGTGAGCGTTTTTTCTCCACTGTTAAAAATATGACTGAAGATCAATGATGAGAAGGTTTTTTAAACAGGCTGGAATAGCAGAAGGAGGGAAGTCTTGAAGGAAGAAAAATTATTTAAAAGATTGTGACCACTCAGTTCATGAAGGAGATGGATAGTAAAGAATGCAAAGGGATGAAAAAGGTAAATTAAAAGCTCTGATTACTCAGAGATGCAGGGGCAAGCAAACTAAAGTACAGCTAGAAGAAAACCAAGTTAAATATTTGTACTGCAAGAAACTCCTGTAGATTGACAGTGAAAATGGGTATAGGTAAAGAAATGAGTTAGGGTTAAAAGGTTTATACAGCGTATACAGCAATCAGACACACATCAGGGATTAGAAAGAAACACCAGTAACTGGGTTGGTGCCTCAGCCACATCTTTCAGTGCTGTGACAGTAACCTTCATGCTGGGGATCCACCTTGGTGACTGGAAAATTCGATATCTCAACACTTTGAGACATAGCCCAAACTTTACTTATTGCTGGGGGATTACGAAGATTTTATTTTTTACCAAAAAGAGTAATTTAATAAATGCCTATTTCATGATTCCTTTTGTCTTTAACTGAAGAGCTCTGAGGGTGCTGCTGTAGGAGACATTCCTGGAATAGTCACACCACCAGACAGGCCTAGCTTACTGTTTCTGGGCTATGCTGGAGCACAAGCTCTGTGTGTTTAAAATGGAGCTCAAGCCTATTTAGTAGTGCAGTGTGATAATTACAGTGTCACCACGATGCTCCTGAAATAGGATTTAAAATTCTGCAAACTCTCACAGCAGCTTTCATAGGACCAGATGCTTCAGCTCAATCTGTGTTGACTCAGCTCAAGTGAAAACTGCTTGAAGTTTTTGCAGTTGAAGAAGTTGCTGTCTCCAGAAAAAAAAAAGGTTTATTTTTAACCTTCTTTTACAGATTTATAAAACTGCAATTTTATTTTATGAAAAGTCTTTTTGAAAAGACTTATGCTGTACTGTGAGAACATAAACCTTGAACTGGCTTTATAACCCCTAAAATGGATAAAAAAAAATATGTTTTTTTCTTTTATAGATTTAGACATTCTTGTCAGTTATGTAAATATTTATCAAATCAGATTTCAACTGCAGAATCATAAAAAACAGGTTAAAGACCTCTTCTAGTTTCCAGATCTATCAGTAAGCTCCGTACATATGGAGCCCTCATCCATAGAGCTACTTTCAGCTGGAGTGTAGCTTGTCAGAGACAAGCAAAAACATCTTAATAATTGTATGTGACTTTAGTCATTCAGACTTTACATCATTTCATGGTGGATGATGTTATCTGAGCGCAAAATGTAAGAAGATATTTGTTACTGTAAATTCATTTGTATTAAAGTTATTGATACTTTCAAAATTTCATATAGTGCTTTTTGGAGGGAGATTTGTTTGAAAGAAGGGATCATGACTTCCCTGTCAAGTGTCATTAAGATGTAAATCATTGATTCCTTAGAAAGAACAAACATGATTTAGTCAGTGATGATTCACTCTGAACTATATATGACCAATATTCTTGAAAGGCTTCTCTTTTTTCTCTTTTTGCTTCTGTTTTGAGTTGGTAAAAATTGGAATAATTTTTATACAATAAGTCATTGCAGCTTCCTGACAGTTCAGATAATTTTTGTAGCGTTCTGTCATCCGAATGACTTGATGCATTTGGTATGAATATAGATGGGAACATTTTGTAAGTTATAACCACAAGATAATTTATTCGTACAGAGAAGGCATTGTGTTTGATAACTGATAAATTTCATTCTGTTTTCATGATAAAAGCAAAAATGGGTGTGTGGATTGCAGCTGCTCTCTTAATAGTGTTACTGATGACTAAGGACGGAATGGATCTTTCTGTGGGTTATATAATCGGTTTAAAAGCTCTCCACATTCTGCCTGTAACACTTTATTAAAAAAAATTAAAACAAGAACCCATGAAAGAGAGACCTTTTTCTTTTTAAAACACTTAGCTGTCTTAGATGAATGTAACATCCAGATAAAGATCAGACATGAAGTATTTGAACAGTAGCTCTAGGAATAATTTTAAAAGTAAGCACTGAATCTCATCTGTATTTAAATGAAACTAAATATTATGTTTATTTAGGCTAAGAGATTCTCATTTAGGAAACCATGAATGGAAGATCTGAACGTTTAGCTCACACTAATTTGGAACTTGCTTGGAATTATAATAATTATTAGCAACTGAAGGAAGTAGCAAGTAAGACCTCTTTTCTCCATACACCAGGGGTTAGTGCTTCCTAAAATTGAGTTTTGACTAAAACAGCGATAGCCTACGTAAACACACAAGGCATCTGGTTTGCTTCTTAGCCTGTGACTGATTATTGGCTCAGCAAAACTGACTAACTGTATGCTTATCCTCTGTCTCACTGATGGTCTCTTATATCCATCACATTTACACCTACCTAGATTCTCTTTAAATGGAGCAGCAGAAAAAGCCCAGAAAGAAGAAGCGGGTGTGTCCATAAAGATAACTTCCACAAGCCTTCCTAAAACCCAAACGAAAAAAAGAGACATTTCAAAAAATGTGGGCTTGGGTGTTAACAGGGTTGTCTTTTCTTTTCTTTTCTTTTCTTTTCTTTTCTTTTCTTTTCTTTTCTTTTCTTTTCTTTTCTTTTCTTTTCTTTTCTTTTCTTTTCTTTTCTTTTCTTTTCTTTTCTTTTCTTTTCTTTTCTTTTCTTTTCTTTTCTTTTCTTTTCTTTTCTTTTCTTTTCTTTTCTTTTCTTTTCTTTTCTTTTCTTTTCTTTTCTTTTCTTTTCTTTTCTTTTCTTTTCTTTTCTTTTCTTTTCTTTTCTTTTCTTTTCTTTTCTTTTCTTTTCTTTTCTTTTCTTTTCTTTTCTTTTCTTTTCTTTTCTTTTCTTTTCTTTTCTTTTCTTTTCTTTTCTTTTCTTTTCTTTTCTTTTCTTTTCTTTTCTTTTCTTTTCTTTTCTTTTCTTTTCTTTTCTTTTCTTTTCTTTTCTTTTCTTTTCTTTTCTTTTCTTTTCTTTTCTTTTCTTTTCTTTTCTTTTCTTTTCTTTTCTTTTCTTTTCTTTTCTTTTCTTTTCTTTTCTTTTCTTTTCTTTTCTTTTCTTTTCTTTTCTTTTCTTTTCTTTTCTTTTCTTTTCTTTTCTTTTCTTTTCTTTTCTTTTCTTTTCTTTTCTTTTCTTTTCTTTTCTTTTCTTTTCTTTTCTTTTCTTTTCTTTTCTTTTCTTTTCTTTTCTTTTCTTTTCTTTTCTTTTCTTTTCTTTTCTTTTCTTTTCTTTTCTTTTCTTTTCTTTTCTTTTCTTTTCTTTTCTTTTCTTTTCTTTTCTTTTCTTTTCTTTTCTTTTCTTTTCTTTTCTTTTCTTTTTTTTTTCTTAGCAAATACAATCTCAGAGTAGAAGAAAAACCTTTTATCGTGTAAGTCCAGAGGTTTCTTTTCTTCTTCAGGGAGCATGAGGGTGTGTTTGCCTCCCTGGTTTCCTTCTGTAGACCCCAGAGAAGGTAAATGCAAGGAACATACATTGACATTAAGGTGGTAATGGGAGATTTCTGCTTTTATTCCCTTGCATGGGTACAGAGCCTGTCACAAGTTCACACAAATCCAGAAAAGAAACAACAAAGAAAACAAAATAACTGGTTGATTATGATGGGGAGCAATTTTAAAAGAGGTAGGTGGAAGAATCCCACAACAGCAAAAACACTCTGTGGCCTTCCTCTGACCTTAACCTTAGTCCTGTGGCCAGGCTGAAATGCAGCCTGTATTTCTGCTACTACTTGTATTTATCTTCACTGTGTTGTATCGTAGCACACAATATTTTGAGACCTTGGCTATCTCATGTGTAGGATGGAAGAATTATTCCCAACATCTGGTAGAGCACATAGCTGGTTAAGTAGAAAGTGTAAGAACTGTATTGTTGAACACTTCTGTTGGGTTATTTTCTACACGGCACTCTATTTTTCTCTGCATTTTCTAAACTAGATTTTACCTTTTTTTCTTCACATGATGTTTTAGCTCCTTATGGTCCTTTTGTATTTTCCATAATACCTGAATGACTTCACAGTTCTACAAAAATAATATTTCTTCGGTGTCAGAAATGTATGTTGAAGAAACCAAATGTTAAATACAATGGGATCTACTAGCTTTTCAAAGATCAGGCTTGGGCAGCAATCGATGCAGGCTGTCTGAGCTGTACGGGTCTATGTGTGTGAGATGGCGATGTGTAAATGGCAGGGAGAAGGGAGACGGAAAAAGGATTTGCAATCATAATTTTGTGACACTCTGACAGGAGGCATTAAAAAGACTAGAAAAACCCATTGGTAACATGAAAGTGGTTCTGTCAATTTCCAAATCCATCTATGCCCACTTGTTTTCCTCATATGTGATACTGAAAGCATCTGCTTATCTCTGGAAAAACTGGACATGTATGCCAGGTCTGGAGCAATTCCAGGAAGTTTGGAAATAAATTGATTCTGGGAAAACACCTACCTGTATATTCAGATAGTGTTTCTCAACTTGTTCTTCCATATGATTTTCATAATTTCAGAAAATATTTTGAAGGATTCAAAATCTGCTGATGAAAAAAGGCTGGTAGCAGTGCTGATAGGAATCAATAGAGTAATTCTGTGACAGTGAAGGGCCTCAAATACTCCTGGAGAGATAACTTAGGAAAATGCTACTAGAAACTATAGTGCAAGCTGAAAGTTTAGCACTACAGCTGAGTTTAGCAGGGCAATTGTTGCAGCAAAAGCTTCCAGCAGTCCTATTTCAATGCACTTGCAAGCTCAGTTTCTTCTTGGTTCTGCATCCCAAGCATAGGGAAAGTCCTGCTGGGTTGGTGACTTCCATGCTTGGCACATCTGCTGCTCCTGACCATGTGCAATGAGTGCAACAACTGAGTTTTCACTTCTGTTTTGTAGGGGAGCAGTTCACACACACATTTGTTCATGCACTCCAAATCACCATGAGAGAACCAGAACAATCCTTTTTAGCTATCGACTTCTATACAAATAAATAAGTATATTGAGTAAAAATGTTTGCTACATGGTTACCTAGCATAAAGTCATTTTGTAATTATGGAAAAAGTACAGTGAACTGCATGATCTTTATACCAAAACACTTCGGACTCACAGGAAAAGAAGAAACAGAGCAGATAACATTTTACTGGCCTTTACTGCTTCTGTGGTCTGCAGATAACACTAAGATTACAGTCTTGAACAGAGCAGCTTTTCATAAATACTAAAATTTTTCACATTAATCTCAACTATTGCTACTGTTAAAATCTTAGTGGTTTTGTCAAGTATATCATTGAATGGCTACCATACCATTTATCATCTTCTGAGATAACTGGGGCATACATATGAAGTTTGAAGGAGCTATTAGCTCATATATTGCAATTTTGTGTGGGCTGACAGGAGATTAAAAGACAAGTAACAGTCCTGATCACTCAACTGACCTCCTTCTATGTCACACAGTTATGGGATACTGTATCTAGGCCACCTGTGCAATGATAATTGTACTGCTTAATAAAAAGATTGCAGAGAGGCATGTTTAGCTGCTGATATGAGTGTTAAGGTAGGGCATGGCCTACCATGGTGAGAGCATTGTGCTGTGCTGCCTTGTGCTGTGTTGATGTGCTAGGCAGAGCAAAGCCATTCCTTACAAAAGAAGTGTCTTCAGATATCCCCGAGTGGGTCTGGCATAGAAGGAAGCAGTAAACACTATCATTTCAAGCACCAGTATTGCTGGAAGAAGTGAAAGGTGAGAAGAGTATGACTTGCACCAGTCTCTGGTATTCCTACCTTTATCAAACAACATTGGTAGGAGAAGATGGTCCCATCCCACAGAATAGTATTCTACTGTGACTGCAGGAATAGGAGGTTCTGTCATTCTTGTCTCCTGGAAACACAAGATAATTTGCTGTATTTCCATAGGGAATTACTATATTATTCCTTTACTGTTGAAATAATACTGACTTCTATTTTCAAACCCCTAGAAAAAGAGATTTTTACCTTTTCTCTTGCCAGATTACTTTATGGCTGAATGTAGGGTGTTTTTTCTGGAAAGATACATACATATGCTTACTCCTGATTTAGTCCTAACATTTCATTTAAATATTTTTCGTTGTGTGATAAGTTAACTCTTTTCCCCAAAATGGCTTTAGCAATCTTCAAATACTTGTAGGACACTGCCTTACTCCCCAAGAGAAGCATCTATTTTATAGTAAATGCATCTAATTCTTTTACACGCTAAACCACTTTGTGCTCCCTCTTATTCTCTTTATGTGATTTTGCTTTTCTCTTTAGGTAACATGTTGCCACTAATTGAATCTGATGATTCAAACGTAGTTGCACTCAAGTGCTAAGGAAAGACACTCAGCAGTTATTAAAGAAGGTTTTTTAAAGGATAGGAGGTGATTCAGTCATCAAAAAAACCCCGAACCTGAAAGAAATGCTCTTTGACTTTACTACCTTGAAGTTCAGTATCAGTAAACACCTTTATTACAAGTAAGAGTGCAAATCCACTGAAACAAATATGGTCAGCTTGCCTGCAGTCTCAATATTAGCTCTCACTTGTAAATCTTTTCAGTTTTAGTTTTGGAGCAGTCCACTGTCAAATATACTTTAAGTGTCCAGGACCTGTGTACTTAATTTTCAAACATGGAACATGTACTTCATGTTAATACTGGTCGGGTTTGAAGACCACAGATAAAAGTGATAATTGTCAATTTATTCAATACGTATTTTTTAGTTTCCTTTGAAATTCTGGAATGGCTGAGTTGAAAGTTACAAACGCCCTCTTTATCTTCAGTAAGGTTGCAAAATTGCTTACATCTCCTGTCTTTTAATATCCTTACTAAAAATTCAAACATTATAGTTTTTTTTTTTCCTATCGATAATCTGTAGATTTATTTTTGTGGAGTGTCACTCTCTGATGAGGTGCAACAACACCAACATTCCAAATTGTTTATTCTTTTTGATTTTCTTAAAATAAAATTTCTCTTTTGGAATAAATAGTTTCTTGCTTTTTTCTAGTAATTCACGGGCTTCTATGTACAACGTGTCTTATGTAAATCCACAATGTTTCCATTTTTTTTTTCTCTATCTGATAGTGTGGAAGAATGTAGTGAAAATTACAAAATATGTATTTTGGAGCTGAATCTTTAAGGCGAGATTTTTGCCTTGTACCTTCACCAGCTCCACAGCAGATTTTAATAGCAGAACAAGATTGAAAAGGGTACTGTATGGGACTCCTAGAGAAAAAACTCCATGGTCCTTTCTTCCCCTTCCTGGATGGAAAGAATGAGATCCCCAGATGTTATAAACAGCGTAAATTATGCTGTAACTTTAAACAGCATAAAATTATGTCAAGGTCCATTTTGGCACTGCAGAGAACTGAAAAGACACAGGTGCCATAAATTCAAGAGCATATGCTAGTCCTTTGCAGAATGAGTCTGTTTTATCTGGGATAACAGTAGCTGTGTATGTGCCATTTCGTTGGTCTGGGCATGAGCAGAACCTTTGATACTCAAAAAAATGAATCAGTTTTACCACATCCCAATGCAAACAACCTGTTCAGTGCATAGGCAGGCATCCCTGAAGGGAAGACTATGCTTGTGTACTTTGGATCTGATCTCTATTTGTGTAATGGATGTTTGCCTATGGTTTTCTGAATGGGTGGCAATGTGGACAGGATTCCTGCTACTGTACCGACCAACCCGGTAAACACTGAGACTCCTCTCATAAACTCCTTTGGGTGTTGCATTAGTATAATGTCTTGGTGGAAAGAGAGGTGTGTGCAGAGCAAATGTGCTCTGTGATATTTGTCTTGTGCCTTGCAGGAAAGTGCTGGATGCATTGAGCCAGACAGAAAATTACCATTTTGCATAAGATCTGGACAAGCGGCAACAGCACTGAAAGAGTCATTTGTATGGTAGCTCAGGAAGTGGACAGTTTCCTGCAAATAAATAGGAGATTTTAGACTCAGCTACAGCTCTGTCATAATGATATCAAAACTTTAGAATCAAGTAATTCACACTGAAAATCTGATGTTTTCAAGAACTTGGTTGCAGCAGAGTTGTTTTATTTCCCTTGGTTAGTAATTCCTGAATTTTTAAACTCAGACCATAATTGATATGCTTTGATTATAGATGTATGAATCTATGCTTTTACTGACACATGCTCAGGCCAAGGATAACACTGGTGTGGTGACTGTGTTAATCTCTGTTCTCAGAAATATTTTATCTGAGTCATTGCTGAGATAGATTATCAGTGCTTCTGGGGAGGTTTTTCATGTCTGCATATAATGTATCACCCGTATTGATGCATCTGTTCTTGCTGTAGTTGACAGTACCACTATCAATTTTTCAGACAAGGACCTGATTTTTTTCTTTTTTTTTTAAATAAAATAGCAACTAATCATTATTCTGGTCTAGCTCTAAGACATATGTAAGAAAGAAGGTTCTCAGCTCTAGTTTTTTAGCTGTTCAAAGCCTGTTGATGTCTGTGTTTAATAGCAAATAGGTATGATGGGGCCAGTTTCTAAATTTTTCATGCCCTTGGTTCCCAGTTGAGCTAGGTGCTTTAGATTCATATGTACAATAGAACACTAAATAAGTACATTTAAGAAAACCTACATATAACTGTTTCATTCTCATGGGGTATATAAAATATTTCTTGATGTCACATTTCTGTGACCTGAGAACAGCAATGATATCAAAATGTTTTCAAGAAATTACTTCAAACAAGCCTAGGTGGACTCTAAAAATGAAACATATCAGGTGTTGCATCAAAACCAAACTCCATGGAACTTTTGCTTTTCCTCTTATTTTACCAAAATACTGAGAAAAATGGGTGTTTATTGGCGTTCTGGAGAAGCCCATCCATAGATGGACATTGTTCAAAATAGGTAAAAAAGAAATGCAAGCTGAGTGCTCTTGAAATTTCTGAAAATATTTTTTTCTCTTGTGTATAACAATAGTAAGGGAGCCACTTGAGACTTTTATTTTGCTCTTGTGCATTGTAGTACCCTAAATTCCAATGTAGATAAGCTGAAATATTGGCGAAATAAAGAGGAAATATTTTGTTAGGTGGGTTTGCTCTACAGCTTCGAGAAAACATAAGGCCTATGAGTAGAATCCATTTTGTTTAATTTTTGAAATCTGAAAGACTACTGAATGTGAGCTATTTCTCCTAAGCCCTTTTAACAGTCACTAAAGAGGAAAAGGCAACTCAAGAATGTGGTACTTGTCATACTAAAATAGACACTTGTGTTTTATCAAATGAATAATCAATATCTGACCCCAAAAATGTGGCTGACTTAATTTTAAACACCTAAGGTAAGTTAGATGTAGTCCAGCCTAAGTCTGGAAACTTTTTCTGGTTCAGTAGCACCCATGTGAGGAGTTCAAGTAATGTTTTACCTTCAGTGGGTAAAGTTCAAAACCGATCCTTTAAGTGGTGAAGCTCGTTTAGCTTTGTGCAGTTTGTTGCTGAGGCAGTAGGCCAGGCAGGGATTTACAAGGTCAGGATGAACTATAGTTTTTAAAGAGGGCCCCTTTTTGGGGGAAAGTTGCGTTTGGTAGTTGCTACCTAAGAAACAAAAAACAGTTTTAAGGAAATACAAATTCAGATTAAGAATACTATAACAAACACATAATCACTGAGAAATATTCCCTATGGAAGCCATGCCTGCCAAAGTTAAACCTAAGCCAAATCAGTGTTTGACAAAGGCAGATTTCAGATCTTTGCTTAGAGTCTGATATACAGATTTAGTCTGATTTTCATAAGGTATTAGTGCCTGGCATGTGGATAAAGGCAATTTCTTTGTAGTATCCTTTTAAAATTTCTTCCTTAAAAATGTCTGGGAATTTGATTATCTCCTATTTTCTTATAAAACTGATGTTAAGCAAATGTTAAAATATTTGTAACTCATGCCACGGAGTCTTTATAATCCTATTAATATGAGAGAAAAAATAGAGCTTATAAATAGACTTAGATGCAGGTAGAGAAAAATCTGACTTTCCAGGTTGCATGGTCCTCAGAGAGTTCAGGTCCACACGGTGGCTCTTTGCTGTGCAGGTCTGACTTGCTTTGCAGAGCTAGAGAGAAGGAAATGTATGCCTACAAAGGAAACTGTGATATAATGAAGAGAAATGAGAACTCATCTAAATTAGCCCTTTATTACTACAGGAATGTAAATCAGCATTTACTCGGAGGGTCTTTTTTCATCACCAGTGTGCCTGTGTTCCCAGAGCGGGCAGCTCTTTGCTCCAGTACTGCTGCGGGCTCTTCTGCCTCTGCCTTGTGCAGGAGGACTGGGGAGGGCAGTGCAAAGGACTCTGATGGCTCAGACTGACCTGAGGTTGGATCAAACTACTCAGAATTTAAAATAGTGCCAAAGCAGGAAAGGGGAGGGGAAAAGGACACGTACACCCCTGGGTGACAGCAAGAGGAGGGGAAGGCAGCAGCAGTACTTTCTCCATACTGCTCTGTAGGCAAGACTGTGTTTACCTGGTTGTACACCCAACCCAATGTTTCCTGCCCATTTTCTGTCCCTGTTGCTCAGCCCAGAATTGAGTCTATTGCAGGAGCTGACGTGGTCTGCTTGCCAGAGGCCAGGGAACATGGCTTGGAGCACCTTTTGAATCAGATAAGACAGCAAACAGAAGCAGCTGGGAAGTGTCTCTGTAGTTTAGGAGCTTCAATATGTAATCACAGTACAAATGAATGATCTGGCCAGTAAAATGAGATTACTGGATTGTTACATTGTGCAACTTGATTCTTCTTTATTAATTCTTTATTTCCTTACTTGGAGGCTGCAATAGAATGGTGCTTTTAAAAGAGTACCTGACTACAGATTTTAGGGGATAGTGTGCCTTGTCCCTTGTCTGTTGCTTTTAAGATATATTTTATGAAAAAAAAAAATAATTTAAAAATAAGTAATACAGTGAGAATTTTTCTAGTCTGTGTATTAGGGTTTCTGAAGAGAGTGTATTTTGTTCATACTAACAGAGGTGATCATAGTTGGCATCCGAACATCAAATGAAAGAAGGTGCTCCAAAGGAAACCAGGGGGGAACAGTCACTCTTTATGACAGGTTATTTCTGCCTTAAAGTCAGAATAACTCAGCTTTCTTCTCATTGCTTCAGCTGCTCTGTATTTTTAAGTTGTCCCAAGGCTTAGTTTATTTAAACGTATGTTGCGTGACACTGGACATCTGATGTGACTCCTTAACACTGTGGGCTTTCACCCTGCAGGCAGGATTCAGAGGGGATTGCAAATAGAGTCTTATGCAATGTTATCTTCAAGAGAAAAAATACTTCAAATTTTCTGCCTTCTAATGAAAACATTTTGAGGAACATGTAGCAATTTGCTGAAAACGTTTTTGCGCCAGTGAAAACGTTTATCTAAGTTGCCTGCCAGGTTTGTCTGCAGAAATGCTAATGCTATTTTATGAGATTATTTTGAGCTATGAGGTGTGTTGGAATGGACTGCTGTCATGTATTGCATTTCTTCAGCCTTCAGAGGAGCCTGATACAATTCCACACCATTGCAGAGGTCTCTAGAAGTTACTGTAATGTCACGTCTTAAAGGCTGTTTTCTTTTCTTGAATTCAGGTTGATGAATCATATTAGCTTTTTCAGTGTTTTAGATGTTTACTGTTACAATTACATGACTTTGAACGGTTTTCTTTCCCTTCTCACATTTTCAGAAATGCAATAAAATTTTCCTCTGGCATTCAAATAAATTTTACACTAAGGTAGAGGAACTAAGAAGTAGTCTTATCAATCTATGCTGTTCTGATATAAATATATAGACTAGATAAATTCAAGGAAATACGGTGGTAACTGAGAAAATAAAATATTTATTCATCCTCACCACTCCAAATTATCTTGCAATTAGGTGATTTCACTGTTCTTAAAACAAGACCCATAAAAGGTGCAAAATATTGCTGATGAAGAAGGTGGCCTTAAGGTGCTTATTTGTCTCTGAACTAATATCAGATGCTCATGACTTCTCAGAATAGAACAAAATGACATCTCTGACATTTATCCCTTTCTTCCATCTTTCTGTCCTTCATGCATTGAGTTTCTTCTCTTTTCCTACATTTTTACTGTCTTTTTTCCCCCATCATAGAGGGGAAAAAGTCGCCATTATTAAAGTTCCTTTTTCCCTCTTATAGAGGAAAAAGTCCCAAGACTTAGACACAAGCAGCAGCCATGAGCACTGTTTATGTAGAATTTAGGCAAGTGTTTTGTGAGCATCCAGCAGCTAGGGAGCTGATAAGGCAGCATTCAGAGGAAGCAGATGAATTATACTTAAACACTGTTGAATGTTTACTAATATGTCCCTGTCAGGGGCATCAATTTTCTGAAACTCTCAGCTGCTTCAGGTGGCTGACCTTGAACAAATATACACTTCTACAAATAATTTGCTTGCTTCTGGCAATTTTTGGTACTCTGTCCTCTTCAGTACAAAATATGCAGACCCCAACTGCATTTTCAAATGATGTGCAAATTTTATGAGTGAGAGTAAAATATTTGGTCCCACAGCTGTAAAGGTTTTGTTTCTAGTTCTGAAAGGTCTTAGACATATGCATAGCAAATATTACCAAATTAGAAGCCCACTATCAGAAAGATAGTACACTTAAAAGCTGTGACATTTTTATATGTGAGTTTTTCTGTGTACGAATATATAGGGCTACCTCTCAATGTTATGCATTTGAACTTATTTTGAGTGAAAGATCTTCTTTAAAAAAACAGGTCCTAAACACAGTTTATATTTTTAGAAATGCTTACATAAAATATTAAATACATTTAATTTTCAGAAATTAATGAAAGAAGGCTCAATAAAAATAGCTGTCTCCAAGCAAACATGCTCTTTATAAAAACACAGGCTAAGGCAAGATAACAATAGTTAAAGGAACTGAAAAAATTGAGTCCCAATTGTTTAATATTTGTTTCTATTTTGTACTCTAGTTAAATGCCTATCTAGTTAACAAGAAAGTTTAAAAGAACAAAGTGAACCCAGGAGAATGGAGGAACATGTGTGTGTGTGTACAAATATAAAAAAGTGGTAAATGGTTATATGGAAAAATGATACAACTGTGATTTAGTTGTTATATTTTCAATTTACAGGCTCTTTGAGATGGCTTGTAAGCTGCCTCTTAAGTAGGAGATAACACAATAACACTTGTCTAGACTTTCATTTCTTGAGAGATGTTCCCTATCAAAAGGGCAAGGAGGAACTAATTTTTCTCTAATATTCTTGAGTTTACTCTTTCCAGTGGCATGAGAATGTCTTATTAGAGAGTTTCATAATTTCCCATGGTGTGTTTCCGCCCGATGACAACACATCTTGAAAAAGTAACCCCACACGTGTAACAGAAGAGAATAGTAAGAGAGATGATGACATGCACAGAACTGCTGTTGTAATAGCAGTGACTACTTAACAATACAAGGGATGCTCAGTTTGCAGTAATATCAACTGATATATTCAGAAAAAGTCAGTGAACCCATGTGCACCTTCCACCCTGGCATGTGAGACTAAAACCTGGCCTGCAACTTCTGACTCTTCTAACTCTCAGGTGAGAGATAAAATATACTGCCTCTTCCCAGAAACTGAATGGTTCTCACATAATGCGGAAGTGTAGTTGCTACTGACCTTGGGCTGGGAACAGGACTAGGTGCTTTCTCAAGCTTCCTTCTGAGGGAATCCTCAAGCACTGAACCCCTCTGAACATGAGTTTTCATCCCACTCATGCCCACTAGAACCATGGCATGTTCTGAACCTCTAAGCCATTTTTGAGAAAAGCTCAATTCCCTGATCTTGTCAGTGAGCACTGTTTGTGTTCTGCCATGAGGGTGAGCTGTGCAGGAAGCACTGTGCATTACCTCCTCTACTCGTGATCCCTTATAGCCTGTGTACCTGTAAGAGGATCACTGAGACTTAGCAGGAGCCATTAATGCACTTATATACCCATCCCAGTTTACTTGCTCTTTTTGCTAAAATCCTCTGCTTTGGAGTCAGATGAAGATTATACATATCATTGTTGGAATGAGTAAAACATTTACACGATCAGAATTTGATCCCTGTGCAAGCATGAGGCTCACAGATATAAACAGCATTTGGTGAATCCGCTTGCTTTGACTGAATAGAATGAGAACAGATGAGATACTTTAAGAAACAGATCTTCTCTAATCTAATCTACTTTCTGTATAATTTGATTTCATTCAGACTCAGAGGAAAGGTGATTTTTTTTTTGACATCTTTACAGAAGCCAGATCAGCAGCCTTTCCATCTTGAATGCTATGTATTTTAATTAGTTTAATAGCCTGAAGGCTGCAAATATAAGTCCCTTGATGTGAAAGATGAGGAGTCAGGCAGAGGAGATGTCACAAAGAATGTCCATACATAGCTTACAGGGTAGTAGTCACCAGCTTCTGAGGATCCTGTTGGGAATACTCCACCCTTCTAGAGTTTTTACAGACACCCGTACTCAGGCTCATCAAAACTACTGTAGCATATTTAGGCCCTCAAGCACCCAACTCAGCAGGACCCCTAAATATCTTCTATCCAGGCCTGCCCAGCTTTGTTACAAAGTCCATCAAACAAGCAAAATGAGAACTAAGCAAAGAAAAACCTTTCCCTGGAAATAACATCTTCTTGCCTATACATTTCTCAATCCTCCTACATAATTTGGCAGCAGAATTAAAGGACTTTGGAATTCATTTTTTGGGGTACAGAGCTGATCTTAATCTTATTGGCAAGATGTCCCCTTTGTTATAGGGCAAACCCCTCTCCCCCTTGTTTTTCCTTCTGTGGCAAGGGTCTTCATCCTCAAAGCACTGGCTCCAAGACTTTTTATAGACTTTTTTAGACACTAAGGCTACATCTACTGCTAAATAAAAGAAAACCAAGGATTCTGATAACCACTTTTTCTAGGATTAGCTTCTCCAGAGCTGGCTGGCTGGCAACAGCATGGTACCTGTTATTGGTTCTTCTCAGGGCCCTGCGTGGGGAATGTGTGGCTGCCTTTCAGAGCAGCATTTTGATGTGTGATACTCAGACTGCTGCAGTCCCTGGCTAAGGAGCGCGTGCTTAACCCTGCAGAACTTAGGATGTAGTTGGAGCGCATCACGTGGTGGTTGTTTCTACTGCCTTTTGGCACAGTCTGCACTTTATGAAGTGTCCACAGAAGAGTGACTACGATTTATTTAGAGAGGATAGTAAATGCAGGATTCAGTTGTGTGAAGAGATACCAAATAAGCAATGGGAAAACTTCTGTGATCTAGCCGTGTAGGTGTACCACAAGAATCTGGCAAGTTGTGATACAATGTTCAAAGGCTCCCTTTGAGCTGTGTGATTGCGGTGGCAATGTGAACTCTTGAGATTTTTAAATTTTGCTGCAAGAAAAGTATCTGGGAGAAGTTAGCATTAACATGACTGCACTGCTTCTGATATCAGAATAGCGCCACATAGACATGGCTGTTTGTTAACTGTTGCTGGGTTTGTCTTTGCCAAGGCCCCTTCTTGCTTCCTTAAACACCAGCATATCCTCCTACAGGTCATGACCTGTAGCATTTATAGCTGGATCTTCCCTCAACTGTTTAAGACAGATTTCCCCCCTCTAGGACTTTCATCTAGTCTTTTAAATAGCCTGTCTCTTTCTATATGCCTCCTGTATATGTTGCATCTCCACTTGGGAAGACCTAATAAATGTGTAGTACTTGCTTTCTACTCTTTACCCTCGGTCCCTGCCTTTTCTCATTGGTGCAATCCTTCAGATTTTGTATGATGAAAAAAAGAGACAAATCAGGAAGTCCATGCAGCTTGAAAAAGGTTAATTCTGTCTTTCACTTATCTCTCTAGATTGTGAGTCCTCTGCAAACTTCATCTTGGTAAGAATACGTGGATGATACATAACTCTTACAGCCAAGGGCTTTCCAGCCATGGATAGCAATTTCTGATGTCTAAAATTCTTACAGTGAGGTTTGATCCTTGTTACACTACAGCCTCTGACTCCCACTGACCTTTAAGAGACCTGTAAAACAGTCATACAATTTTTCTGCTGGGACAGATTTTCTTTTGCTTTCCGCCACAATATATAGAAGGTGAAATGGAAAAACAAAGTTGTTTTGTTGAAAAGTTGCTATCCCTCAGCAAGTATTTGGCATATTATCTTATGACTGAGAAAAAAGTTGAGGTTGTGTTATTCAGTTCCTCACTATTATCTCATTTCCCTGCTGGGGTTTGGTGTGGGCAATCGCTGGGGCCTTTGCCATTTTATGGCAAAATCTATAAGCAGATGGATCTCTATTCTTCTAAGTGTCCCGAGGGAATACAGAGTTTCTTCATGTGTATTATTTAACAGTGTTGATAACAGTTACAGTCCTATTCAGAGATGGTCAATATGAATCTCTGATTTTAGTATTTGATGCAGTCACATCAACTGGTTTATGTACAGAAAATTCTGGATTTATACATTAAGAGATATCCTGCTCTTAACTGACATCCCTCTTCTTTTCTTCCAATGGTAGAAGGTGATTTCTGAAGGTTCTTGATGTCTTTATCTTCTTTCCCATTCTCAGCTACTGGAATTGATAATGGATGAAATGTAGGCCCTCGTTTTGTTTGTAGATTAAAAACCACTAAGGCTGTAGCCCTTTCAAAGGAGCCAGAGTACACAATTATCAACACTGAAAAGTGGTACTCTTGGTCCCAGTCATCAAGGCATCTGAAAGTCATCTTAAAGAAGAAGTTCCAGCTGATTTATGACCACTCTGCCCAGTATTTCTTTACTTCCTAAGATGGGTCAAATGCTATAGTATGAGCAATAGTCTTTAAAATTATAGTTCAGCAACTTATTTTGTCTGAAAGGGCTAGTTCAGTGGAGGAATAAAGATTAGTTATTTGGCAGGCAAACTTTGTAGTATCAAATATAAAGCTTCAAGAAATTTTAGCTTTCCTGTTCATTTGTCATCTTAGGATGAACAAAAAAAGGAGCTGTTGCAGCCAGATCAGTGTAAGGAGTGTCCACTAATTGCTCTCATCCTGAATTGCAGTTCATTCTTCTGTATTCTTAATCAGGATTTTGCAGTCTTTATCTTTAGACAAATAGTGGAGCAATAATAAAGCTTGAAGATGCTTGTCCAGCTTGATTAAGAATGGGAATAGAGAGTGTATTTTCAAATTAATGTAATAATATATTATTCTCCAGTATAATGGGAGCTTGTTAATCAGTCTGGAACTTCTGGGGAATGAGGGGATTTATGTGTGCAATTTTGCTTGTTTGCTTTAACATTCTGCAAGCCCACAAGCTACCATTTATTTGCCCCCAAGAATTCCTTATCCTCTAATAACCTCAAATCTGCCAGATAGTTAGTGGCTAAACTACTTCTCACTGTAGTCTGATCTGAGAAGACAGGGTTTCCTAAGCTACTTTCTCTCTAAAGGCAGTTTTTCTCATGTAATTTTGCCAATCTCTGTCTTTCTTTCTTGATCTCCTGAAAAGTAGCAAGTGGATTTTACTAGCTGGCTTGACATCTCAACCTGGACATTGAAAAGTGGGCCCAAGGGAACCTCATGAGGTTCTGCAAGGTCCTGCACCTGGGCTGAGGCAACCCCCAGTATCAACACAGGCTGGGGGATGAAGAGATTGAGAGAAGCCCTGCAGAAAGGACTTGGGGGTGCTGGTGGCTGAGAGGCTGGACGTGACCCGGCAATGTGAGCTCACAGCTCAGAAAGCCAAACCTGTCCTGGGCTGCATTCAAAGCAGCATGGGCAGCAGGGCAAGGGAGGGGATTCTGCCCCTCTACTCCACTCTGATGAGATCCTACCTGTAGGGCTGCATCCAGCTCTGGGGGCCCCAGCACAGGAAGGACATAGATCTGTTGAAGCAAGTCCAGAGGAAGCCACCAAGATGATTAAAGGGACGGAGCACCTCTCCTATGAGGAAAGGCTGGGAGAATTGGGATTATTCAGCCTGGAGAAGAGAAGACTTTGGGGTGACCTAATTGCAACTTTCTAGTACCTGAAGGGAGCCTACAAGAAAGATGGAGGAAAACTTTTCACAAGGGCGTGTAGTGACAGGACAAGGGAGGGTTGGCTTCAAAGGGAAAGAGAGTAGGTTTAGATCAGATATCAGGAAGAAATTCTTTACTGTTAGGGTGGTGAGGCACTGGAACAAATTGATCAGAGCAGTTCTGGATGCCCCATCCCTGGAAGTGTTTAAGTTCAGGTTGGATGGGGCTTTGGGCAACCTGGTCTAGTGCCTTATATTCTATAATTCTATAAAATCTCTGCAGCCAGTGCTGCTGCAACTAAATAGCTCCTCCCCCCCGCCTTCTGTCCAAAAGCTCAAGTAGTCAGATGGTCAAATGCCTGTGCTCCCTAACATGACTCTGTCACCTCTTCCAGATTGCAAATATGACCCCTAGTTGGATAGTTTTGCTCAGAGATTGGGATTTTAAGGGTCAAATGTTTTCTGGGATTGTGTTCCTTTCAGAGTGAATGGTCCAGCTGGTATTAAAGGGTGTCCTTCACAGTCTCCTGGAAAGTACCTCTGCGATCACTGAGTTAAATTACCACTTTAAATAAACAATTCTTCAGCCAGATCTTGTTAGATAATGAGGAAACTATGGTTCCTAACACTGAATTCACTTGGTAGCATACCCAGTTTTTTTTTGCACTCCTAATGGAATTTACAGAAGAGGCACTAAATGGCTATCAGATAATCTAATATGGCCTTTTTACTTTGACATAAATTATTCCATCCACATTGTCAAACTCAACATCCAAGGTAGGGTCAAGAACCAGAGATGTCCAGAGTACAGATGTCAATTCTCAATTTATATAGATTTAGTATTTCATTTGCCAGAGCTCAAGTCTTTCCCATGAGTTGAGTCTCACTTTCATCACTGTGCTTTCCAGCTGCCTGCCTTAATAAGAACTGTGCATTCAATCAACAACAGAACCAGGGGTGTGCCTTTACAAATAGTAGAATAGAACAAGAAAGTAAACAGATGAGATACTGAAACTGGCTGACATATCTTGAGGATCTGTTCAGTTGTGTGTTTTCCTTTCTCGTAATATTATGCTGACACTGTATCAAGTGTGTGCCCTAAATGCATAGGAGAATTGGGAGAAAACATCACATAAGTGAAATATTAGAATTTACTATTGCCTTTGAGAAAATAGTGAGTTTGACTTGTTCTTTGTGGACATAATTTATTGAGATGAAATTATTCATTGCTTAGTCTATTTTTTTTGCTGGAATTTTTTTGGCCCTTTCACTGTGGATCTCCATTTCCTTCCCTTCCCTTCCCTTCCCTTCCCTTCCCTTCCCTTCCCTTCCCTTTCCTTTTCAGCTTGATTCAATGAAAAGATAAATTGGTTCTCTGCTGCATGTTTCATACCTCAAATGAGGCAGGATGCGCTAAGACATATGGAATAGAGATACTTTGAGATGCTGGGAATATCAGAATTTATACACATGATTTACAATACAGCTGGAACTTCTAGACCTAAGAGAGGAGATGAGCATGACAGATATGCTGAATAATAAAATGTATTTCATTTCAAAAGAGTACAGAAGTGACAATTGCTCACGCATCTTATTTCCTTGTGTGTGGTTTGCGGCAATCTCTCAGTGAAGAGCTAGATATGAACAGGAGATATTCTGTGGCTGATTGTGGGACAAATGTATTCCAAACCAACAGCCATCAATAACAAAAGAGGGTAAATACCAAATCGCACCCCTTCACAGCACATCCCTAGTTAATGTAGCGATCCTAAACAGTGTTGCGAAGGGACATTTTCCTGCTGTATGGTGCTCTGCAAACAAAACCACACTTTCCTTAAGCTTCCCTTAAATTGGGTACACTCCAGTTCCAGGCTCTTGTTTTCTCTTTGATCAAAAAAAAAGGATTTGTAGTCTCTTAATGTCTTCAACATGAAGCTGCAGTTTTGGCTGTGTAATGAACGGGGTGAGCTGGGGTCGTGTGCATGCACTGCTGCCCCAAAGAGGTACCATTCTGGGGTTTGGGCTTTTCTATGGCTTCCTAGACACTGGAGACACCCAGCACCCCCTTTTCAGGAAGTCCAAGCTTTCATTTAGTACAAGAAACTATAGATACAGGATCTGGTTTACTGCTGTGTATGCTGAAATCCCCTCCTTTCTCTCACCTAGAGATAGAGTCTATCTTAAAAAAAATCAACTTTCTTTTCTAATTTGGTTCACTGGGGGATCTTGATAGCTGGAATGATGTCCCTTGACTGGTAATGATTTGCTTTTTATTTTTAATCTGCCTAGCTTCACTTTCCTGACCTGACCATCTTCCTTGATGGTGTTCTCATTAAACAGAAGATTTTGCCAGATTCACCAATATCCATTAGTTAGAGATGCCAGCACTGCCTTAGATTTCATATAGAAATGGAAGTAAAATTAATAATAGATATGTCAGGTTATTATCTAAATTAAAATATAAGCTGTCATTTAACAAAGGTATACACAGGGAGTTCATAAAATCAGACTGGTTTCCACACCTTCATAATACAGTGTTCATATGACCCCACAGTAATTATATTTTATGAACTCCATCACATCAAACTGTGAACATGTCTTAAATTTCTGCATATTCTATTACCACCTGCAGCTTTTCAAATAGGGAAACCTAATAAATTACCAGCAGAGGGATTCAGGCGGTAACAGAAAGAGACCAACTGTGGAATTCATGTCTTTCTTTACAACAGTACAAAAACATCTAGTAAAATGCTTTTACCAATAACCTATGGCAAAGTGGGGAATTTCCTGGGCTTCAGTCATTGTGCAGCAACTGTTTACTGCAGAGGATGACCAGTCCATTGACAGGTCTGAACAAGCTGAAATTAATATGATTTCAGTCCCTGGATACAGCTGAAATTCACACAGAAGCTCCCTGTGCCTTGGGCACTTTTGTGTGTAGCAGTCTGGGCCTGTCTTCTTAAATGCTGTATGAGGATGATATGTAGGCTCCAAAATTACCTAGACTGTCACTGAAAGTATTGCCCTTTGCTTCCAGTGACCTTTTTCAGCATAAGTAGTCATGAATTTTGGACTTTTATTGGTTTTTTTGTTTGCCAGTCTGAGCCCTCGTGTTGCCTGCATCAGAGTAACTATTTGGATGGACAGGCAAAACAGCTACGTGCTTTGGTAGGACTGACTTTGCTTCCAGTTGAAATCAATTCCACTAGTTCAAATAATGTCTTTTCTTGTCAACACCAGAAAGTATGCTGTTGAAACTGAAAAGACCAGCAGTTTATAGTTACCTGTACTGAGGCAAAATCCAGTGGCAGAGTGATGCCTGAATCACTTGTTTTAAGCCTCTTATGAGAGAATACATGAGAATATAGATTCTTGTATGAAGATAAAATAGAAACTAGCAAAATCAAGTCAATTTAGACAATATGTTACTTATTCCACTGTTTACCCTCAAAGAAAAGTAGAAAAAAAAAGAACACTGAGAACTGTGAAAGAAGTAATAAATTCATTTTGCCTGCTGCAGGCTTCTTCTTGTCTGTCTTTTGTATAGATGCTATAGATATAATTTAATTTTTTTTTTTGTTCACAAATTACTTTATAGTCTTCTGAAAAAAAAGTCCCAGACAGTACAGGAGTGCTATGCAATTATCAGTGTACAGGAATAAATATTTTTCCTCACAATGTAACACTTGCATTCTGACCATGAGCCTCTGCTTCAGGATCACAGGATTCTGAAGATTGTTTAATTAATCACAAATAACATGGAAGAAGAGTGAAACTTTGTCCCTATGTGGTGTTAATTATAAGTAACTTGATTTCAAGTTATATTTTCACCATATTTTATTTGTTTGCAAACAACATTTACAAATGCATGCTTAGAAGGCAATACTTGGCCACAAGAAGGTATTCAATTTGCCTATGTAATAAGGGGCAAACCTGCCCTCTCTTGGGGATTTTTAAAGGCATTTTCTCCATTGATCATATCAGCCACTTTGACACTTCAGTTGTGATGTTTTAGCAGTGCTTTAAAGCATACACGCAAGTTAGACAGACCAGATTCCTGCCACCTGCTTGCTTTTCATAGCATGCATATGGCTCTGGTTATTTTTTATTACGATGAAAGATATGATCAGAGCAGGTACAGATAGCCCCAAACTAGTGTTCACCTAAATCTGACAAGGAGATGCAGAAGCACAGATATGCAGGTACAACCTTGTTACCAACAACAATCTTATTACTCTACTTGAGCATTATCACCACCTGAGCCATGCGTCTGCCCGGGGAAAGTGCAGTGTACAAATACTTAAACTGTCCCTGAAAACAGTGTTTATTGGCTGAACAAATTACCACAATTTGTGCAGTTGGTTCTCATTAGCCATAAGGTGAACATGCAGGTCTCTCTATTCAGGCTTGGCAATCCCTCTCTCTCCTGTGTGGGAATATTCCTGCTATTCTCGGCAAAAGTAGTGCATTGATTTCCCAGTCTCTTCAGAAGAAACTTCAACATGTACATGAGAGACGTGAGAAGAAGATGATGGGACTATAACACTACTGATATTTTTTTAAAGTTAATTTTCTTCCCTTTTCTTCTCTCCATCCTTTTACATCTCCTCTGTAAACTCCCTGCTTTAGGGAGCTCAGAAGTCATAAAAGAATTATCACCCCATACCTCCTCTTCACAGCTACTCTCAGGAATGGAATAGTGTTTTGTATCATCCTTCCACCTCACCTTTAGGCAGAGCAGATGTCCTTTGCAGTCACTTACATGGAAAGGAAAATTGCTTAGATTTGTGTTATGCAGTTAAAGCATAGTGATTACACAAATATTGTACAATTGTTACTGGTTGTGTTGTGTCATTGTTATAGGCTGAACAATTCTATTTCTCCTACTGTGAGGCAACTTGCATTAAAGGTAGGTGCTAAAGCTGCCATCTCTCGTGACTATTTTGGCACAGAGGAATGAAGATTATTCCTCTGGAGGAAGCTGTTGCTCGGTATTAGTCTGTCTTTTGTTATCTATCTGTATAGTAAGCAGATGCAGCAATGTGGGATCTGATGCAGATGCTTTGTTCTATATCTTACAAGACTGGATAAAGTCAGATGGCTACTGTGGAGAGGATATGATCTGATTATAATCTCCATCATTTGGTTGTTGTGGTGACTTGAGATCTCGAGAACTTTAACTTCATAATAGGAATATTTGAACTGAATGTGATAAGACAGGGACATGGCATCTTGATGTTGACTTTGATGCTGTTGTGGTAATAAAAATAGTAATACTCAGCAGACCATCAATATTAAATATTTTCCCATGTCAACACACAATATCATCTGTATTGGAAAACCACCTTGCCCTTTGGCTTATCATATTTCAAGGACCTACTTTGTGTTTGGCTGGTTTATTGTTTACATTTCTCTGGGTATTTCTCTTGGTATCAGTCTTCAGCAGATGCTGGAAGTATGAGGTATAATACAGAACTATGGGAAATCCTCACAGCTGTCTGCAGCTTCAGAGTGGATCCACGCTCCAGCCCCTTTGAACAGAATTTGCTGAGGTGGAACACAGAGGCTGTCATTCCAAAAAGCTATAAAAAGAATATGACTACATATATGGGTAGAGGGGGTAATAATAACTATTTGCATTGCATTTCCGGTTTCATATTTAGGGCAATTTGCCATTAAGAAAATTTTTAACTTTTATTTATAAAAATATATTAGGAATATATAGTATTTATATATTATTTAAATTTATAACTAGATATTTCCAATTTCCTCCCTTTCATTTAAAATATAGACAATAGGTACAAAATTTTAGTGTTGTAAGAAGCTTATTATTTCAGCTGCACTCCCAAGACATCGATATTTTAGTTGAAATTAGTGTGATGCCTTAAGCATTTGAGATAAAGCAGCACTGGGGTCTGAACTATGTACAGAAGGTATGTGCTGATTCTTTCTAATATTTATGTGGCACTGGCTTTTAGTCTTTTAAATATCTGCCTTGAAAGTGGATGACTGTAGTCGAATCTGGGGGCTGTGTTTTCTCTGTCATTTCAAGCAACAAAAATTCTGAAAACAAAAGGAAGTTTAACTCTTGCGTTTGATTTGCCTTGGCACCTTAAAAGATTATGTCATTAACCTTGATGGAACATTTCATGACACCAGTTCACATGCAAAAATAGTCTGGTGCATTTTTTGACTCCCTGTCAGAGCATTTGAGGCAGGACACATTTGGGCAGACTTTGAGCTTCACAATCAAGTGTAAGCATCCCATTAATGCTCATTGTTGTCTGAGAAGATTGATAGTGCTCGCTGACCTGACCACCCATTTTACAAGGAGGAGGATGTTTAAATGACTGGCCTCCATGAGAAGACCTGACAAGTTCCTTGTAGCCTGTCAGGGTTGCGTTGCTTTGGAAAAGGATTGAGTATGAATTGTTTTCTCTCTGAGCCTAATGCTCATGGGAAGGTTGGCAGCAACATTATGGTAACATTTCAGAATCTTTTGAAAGAAAAAGTTATATGAGAGTATGTAAGTATTTTTTATTAGCCATTATTTCCAAACAGAAAACCCTTTCTTTAAAGATCCTTTTGAATCCTGTATACTCCCTTTATCTTACCCTATTGCACGATGCTTCACTGTATCGTCAAACAACAAACAACTGCTGTTTCTGCCTTAGCCTCTGTAAAGTGACTTCTGCTGCATTTCTCTCCCATGTTATTGCAAACGAGAAAGCCAGGCTTGTGCTGGCATCTGTGCTAGAGTGAGGAGTGTATAACACTATTATATCTGGCAAGTCATATGGATGCCTTGTTTGAACACATCAGTCATTGGCTTTGTGGCTGAGACTTTTTAATGATAGTACCAAGAACATTCCAGGAATCTGACTGACACAGAAAAAGGCAGAATCCAAAAGAAACTTGCCTAAATCTAAATGTGTCTCAAGCAGAATTCAGAAGCCAGTGCACAAACCTGTGATGTGGAAACTACTGTTCATCTGCTCCCTAATTTTGGAAGGGCAGTATGAGTTCTGCTCTCTTGGACTACAGAATTTCTTGGGCACCTGGAATCTGACTTCTATGAATGTAAAGGCTCTGTGATTCTTGATGTGATCAAATAGCTTGCACTTAAAACCTGTTTGGATCCAAAGGCTTCCTCTCCTTTATTCTCTGGTGTACTGCTATTATGATCTGAACATACTGAGCTGTTCAGGCAGCAAGTAGCAAATGTTGGTGCAGTTTCCTAGTGAGCCAAACCTTCCAGCTTCCAGGAAATTGCGCAATACCAGTTGGTAGGCATGGCTCAGTAAGGAGGGGTAAAGTTTCTCTGCTTTCTGACTTCCTATCTCCATGTAAAGCAAGCTCACTACCATACGAGAAGGAACTACAGTTGTCCCTGACTGAGCTGAGAAATGTTCATCTAATATCAGAACGAATCTTGGGAGCAGGAGCTGGCATTTGCACTCTCTCAGGTGTGTATTGTAACTACAAAATACAGTGTTTCTACTTTTTAGGTGGCATTGGCTGGCATTTCTACATTTAGGTGGCATTTTTTCATAAATGAAAAAATGGATTGAACTGTGAATGCCATGAGGAGGCAGATATATGCATTTGTGTGTGCCAGTGAGTGTCCCAAGTTGAGCTGCTGAACTCTTGAGCAGAAGCCTGCTACTTGCTGGCTGCAACCAGTACAAGTTGCTTGTAAACTTTGATAACACCTGGAATTAAAAAAAGTGTCTTGTCCTCAGTCCTTCAACTAAGAGAAACATGAGCCAGAAACAACAATGGGGTATCTGATCACACACTTCTGCATGTAGACAATTTAGATCAGGAAAACTCAGGGCTTGGAGTGCTGGAAAGAAGAGCTGATGTCAATAAAAAGGGTTTCTGAAAAGAAGAAAGCCTCTGAAAAAAGGAAGGGAGCCTGGAGAGATGAAGGCGAAGAACTTGGCTGTAAGAAAGATCATGGAAGTGATCCTGGAGACCAAATATCTCACTGAAGATGCAAATGGAGATGGATGCCAGGGGACACCTGGGGACCTTGGCTTGTAGCAACCAACATGGGTCACGGTGAGCAGTGACATGTTAGGAACTAACTTGACTTTCTGCCCGACTGTCCTGAGCCAGAAGCAATATTCCTGCTGGAAATGGATGGCAAGATCTAGTAACCATGGCTCTGGGGGCAGTGGAAGTGTGGGTTTCTCATAACCAGGTAGAGTAAAACTCTTGTCTCACTGGTTGTTAAGCAAACTTCAGTGCCCAGATCCTGTGGGGGATGCTGTTCCCTCTGTCATTGCACTCAGAATCATGGATCCTGTGGTTATTGGGGTTCTGGTTATTTGAAGCAGCCTTACAGTTGCAACTCTACCTTCCCTTAGGGAGCAAGAATTTCTGAAGCTGGAAGGATTTTTGACCACATCCATTTTGCCTCTGGCATGCATTAGCAAAGTCTACAGCTATTTCAGGCCAGAAACTCCTATCAAGTTAGCATTTTCTACTAAAACTGGGTCTTTGGAAGGGCTTATAATTATCTAACTCAATGATGCGACCTGAACTTTTGTAAGACAGATGGTTTTAAATATAAAAATACACTTCCTGTAGATACATAATATATTTTTGACTTATTTCTCCTCTCCTCTCCTAAGTGAGTGATGAGTATTTAAGACTTGCAGACACCTCAGTACAACTACAGCATGGCATTCTCATTTTCTTCACCTTTCTCTCCTTTCCCCTTACTTTTATATCTTACCTTTCTCTGGTTTGTAATCCCCCCTATTCTTTTTCACTATTCTACTGTATCTTCATGTCTCCTCTTTCCCTAAGTGCTTGAAGGCTTTTACGAGTGCAAGTTCATTGTCATGGAAAAGTCTGTGAAATACTTCCAATGTCCATGTAGACTCTTTGTCAAGGATTTACAAACAGAAAAATTCAATGTACTGTCAAAGGAGGAAAGGCATTTATTTTCTTTAGTTATAGAAAATCACTAGCAACAAATTTGGCTTAGATATAATAATGCCATTGGTGCTCTGCACGTTATTCCATTTTTTTCAATATTTAGATTCCTTGACAGAGATACATCTGGTAGAAGTCACAGAACTGGTAAAACCACTGGATTGATGGTGGGGTATAAGTAATGAGCAGTGTTTTTGTATCAAAATGATAACAGAAATAGGGCATATGGGACACTGCTAGTAACACCGCTGGAGGTACTTCTGGCATGAGAAGTGTACATGTGCTAGAATTAGGTCATGCTCCTTGTCCAGTTTCTAGCACAAAATTGTCTAACCCTGGCACTTGCCCCAGTGCACCTGAGGGAGAGCGATCTGGCCTGGCATCTGTCATCAGTTTTATATCTTAAAATGGAGATTTATGATAGTCTGTGGAAAAATCAGTGCCTCGAGCAAATCTGCTGTGGTCTGCATTAGCTTTCCTGAGGGTGTCTGTGATTCTTGACAGAGTCTTGGGTTTTAGTAAGGAAAACAGGAAACTAGAGGGCGTTTATCTGAAAGAAAAAAAAAAAAATCTTCTTACAGGGTTACCCTAAGTGGAACATTATGAGAAGATACGTCCCTATAAAGACTCAGAGTGCACAAGCTGGGTACCCCAGCTTTGAGAGGCACAGACCTTGGGGATTTTTTCACTGTTTTTCTGCAATAAAGACCACAGGTCAACAGCTGAAATCATCTTGGTGCTTTTAACTGACTGGCTACTTGCCATTGCAAAAGTATTAGGCATTGTCTACATGTCAAAATCTCCTGTTCTCTACATATAATAAGTGACTTCTCAGCCTCTTTGTAGGCTGAACTGCTTATGTCTTTACTAGTAAATCAAGTGAGCCAGGAGATGGCCTTTGGCCCTGAAGCGAGCTTATGCAGCTTGTCTTGCATCCTTTGGGTGATGCTCTTCCTTTTTAAAACAAGGCTACACAGACCTAGCTAAAACCTTGTAAGAAACAGCTTAAACATTTTAATACTCTGAAAGTTTGCCAATGCTCAGACATGTATATTTGTGCCGATCAGGTGGATGTTTATCTAACTAAAGTGTCTGGACCTTTCCTAGAGGTGTTCATTAGCCAGCTAACATGTAAAATCTAGCTGATGAGATCAGTTTTTCCCATATTAGGGATATGAAGGATGCCAGAACTATCTAAACATAAGGGTAAACGGGCAGATAACAGCAGTAATAACCCACAGGTGCAGTGCAGGGTGTGTATGTGGCATGGGAACAGACCTGCTTAATATCCTACATGCTCTGCCAGTATATTGGATTGGGATTTGAATATTAGATGCTGGCATTACCAGGGTTGATAAAATTTATGCTGGTGGGGGAGGCAAATATGTGTTTCTTCTGTGAAGAGGCTTCTCTGTGAATTCTGTTACTAATGCTCTCATAGAATTAATCAGATTTCAATGTTTTAACTGAACAAAGGTTGATATATGTATTATAAATATTTCAACACTTTTTTCTTTTGTTCTTGCAGTGTAACATGAAATTTATACTATTTATTGCCCTACTGATTCTATGTCTTGTAAAACTGCATGATCCTCTATAATAGAAAGTCCTTGTGGGCCTAATGTCAATGATGCGGGTGAAGAAACACTGTCTTTTTGCTCACAAAAGGAAGCTTCTGTGCAGTGGAAAACCAGAATTATTTTGGATTTTAGTTCTGCAGATCACGTAATGTTGGATATATAACAATGAATGGATAACACAGCAAAATATTACACCCTTTTAAGATGATTAAATGAATGCCTTCTCTGACTGATGAACAGCCTAATGCTAGAAATAACTTAGGAGGCTTTTTTATGTCAGCCTGCTTGTAGAGAGAGTGTGGCAGTGTTTTAAGTAGTGCAGTATGTTCTGTGAGTTTGGTGCAGTGCAGCAAGCTTGTATAATATTAGCATCATCTTGATGTTACATTTGGATCTTAACTTAGAGAAATGGAAAGCATCCAGTGTTTTGCCTTTCTTTTATGTGTCTCTACCCCATGGCGTCTTTTCTTAAAAATAAAGTTGTAGCTCAACAAATGAGTTCCAGTATAGGCTTGCTACCAGCAAGCCCACCATTTGCTGGGGTTTGATTTTGTCTAGATGGTTAAAGACTCTTAAGCAATCTCTGTGCTAACCCTGGGAAGTCATGGGTCTAAGTCCTTTTTTAGTCCCACGTCAGTAGGGAATAGAAGGTAGGATGCTTCTACGCTTTTCTCAGTCTGGTGTTCTTAAAAAAGAGTTTTAGGGTCAGATCCATTCATTGTCAAGTATTATCAAAATCCCCAGAGCAGGTAGTTCTTCAGTACTAATATTTCATACTTTGCTTTCTCTAAAATCCTTGGAAACATCCATGTAACACATTTTCCTTTTGCTACCACGTTTGATATTTTCTCACTTGCATTTTTTTCAATGTAGTAGGACTCCACAATTGGATTCTTGAATTCTAGAACATGAAGCTCTTAAAAGAACAGAAGTCTTTAGCGGCTGTCTTTGAGATTTTTCCTGCAGTAAAGGTGTGCTTTTCCAGGCATTTTTCTGTAGATCTGCTTAGTCTCATAGTAATCTTTTCTGCTTACTCATAAAGGGGCAATCTAATTTAGAAGTCTGCTTTCTCCTGAAAGATAATTTTTTTATCTGCCAATTCTATCCTTATTTTTTTAGAATGAAGTCATCTTTTTCATAACTGTGGACTAAAAATGATGAATGATTTAATTTCTTTGTCCAGGCAGAATAAAGCACTTTTTGGTTTGGTTTTTTTTTTGGTATCAGGCTTATTTCAGAATTAATGCACCTAAAACATAGTCAGCAGTCACCTTTCTTATTTTCCTCAGTTTATTGCCATGATAATTAATTAAACAGCATCTTTTAAAAGTAAATATACTGCAACAAAGTAAAAGTGTTTTATGACCATAAATCTCATTGGTGTTGTTGCTAGGCTGTTTATGCACACTGTGATTATTCTACAGCTCTTAGGAGGGGTAACAGTGATGCAGTAATTTACAATTTCATAGAATATCATTTACCAATCATAAGACTCAAATGCCTTTCCATAATAAAATTTTAGGAAGTTTTTTTTGGCAATGCATCTCTCCCTCAATATTTTTTGATGCCAAATGAATAGCAGGAAAAAGAGAAATGGGTCAGGTACGATCTTTCTGGTATTTTGAGTATATCGCTATATGGTATTTTGTATATGTTCTTATATATTTTCAGTCACTTTGTCAGCCTCCTCTCTCCTTTTTCTGCTATTTTCTCTCTCTCTTTTTTTAAAAAAAATCTATTTATTATTTCAAATCCTAATCTCCTTTCGGTTTCCTGAACCTAACTACTACCTGCAGAAGAAGCAATTTCTGATTCTGTTCATTGTTACATAGTTTCTGCTAAAGGAAGTTTGTTCTTAAATGATTTCTATAAATTAGCTTTCCTGCAGAAAATGAGACTTGGTGTTGGATGCTGCACCAAAATCTGATGATGCAAAGACATCTGGGCTAAGGCAGAAAGGAGATTTAAAGCTGACTTTTTTCTTCTGAACTCATTCTGCTCTCCCACACACATACATGCACAATTTCTCTCCTCTGCCTCCTAGTACATTTGCCACCTCCCTTCTTTCTTACTCTTTTTTTTCCTCCCTCAATAAATGTCTAAAACTGAAATTAGAGACTGGTTACAGTAATGTTGCATTCATTGTAAAAAGAAGCTCTGACTGCCCTGCCCAGAGAGCAAAAATCAGCATTTCTCAAAGGACATAGCATGCAGTGGTAATGAAGAAAAAATACATTGAAATTCTGCTCAAACCTATAGTCTCTATTTTTGATAGTTTCTTTTTCTCAAAGTTTCCATTTAAACTCTTTTTCTTTCTTTTTTTTTCTACAGACATGACTTATTCTTCTAGTATTTTTAACACTGAGTGTAAAAGATAATGAATTTAAGGACAGCCGCTGCTCTGTTAAAAAAGACATTTTTTTTCTCAACTGTGCTTGGGTATGTTCAACACAGGATGAAAGCGGCACACTTTCTTTAGCTAAGATAATGCAGAACCCCAGTGAACATAAGGGGGTTTTATACCTCCCAGATAGAATACAGATCAAAGGATAGGGGTGAAGCCTAGAAGTCCTAAAATATTTTTAAAACTACCAGAGCCTACTCTTCACCAGTACTTCATCTCAGAGGTAGTTACCACAAAAATATGGATGGGTTTGTGCTGAAAAAGTTCTGAGGGAAAGAAATAGAATATGTCTGATATTCAGAAAACTTCAAAATGTTAGCAGCCTTGAATGCAAAGCCTTGGGAAGAGCTGGTGACCATTCTAATGTCTCCTTGCTTGGAATGCCACTTTTGAAGGCGTTATGCTTGTTTGTTCCAGAGGAAGGACCCAGCTGAGGCAGTTACACCACCCAAAAGTGTGAGCTAAGTGCAACTTACATCACACTGCCATTCAGAAAGGTGAAGCTAGAGGTTTAAAAAGTTTTAAAAATGTCATTAAGATCTCTTCCCAATTAATTGTCATTTCCAGAGGCTGAATTCACCTGTTTCTCAACCTCTGCATTTCTCAGTAGCAGTATTATATACTTTTTTCTTCTCAAGCTCTCTTAAGGAATTTTATCATCCTCTGAAGGAATAGAAATTTTTCCTGTGTTACCTAAAGGAATTAACTTTAAGAAGACTTCTGCATTACTAAGTATCTTCTTTGTTCCCTTTTACCTTTGTGTTTTTCAAGGTTTAAATGTCTTTGCATTTGCTGCCCCTTTCCTGTGGTTGTCTCTCTTTGTGGTACACAGAAAAGACTAAACAGTCCATGATATCTAGATCATGGCAGACAGAGAGATATGATTGTTAAGAAAAAGAAAGAAATCTTTGCCATGATCTAAGACATCAAGATGTGTGGTATAAAAACTAGATAGCTTCATGACCTTATTATCATTACCTCCTCCATGTCCTGATCTTGGTCAAACTTGCTAATAATAGCAAACAAGCTAATAACAAACTTGCTGCAAATAAGGCTTCAGGTCTCTGAAACACAGTTCATGTTCATTGCTTTTGTCCAGTGTCAAGCTAAACATGGCTAGTGGTTTAGGCACTTTGAGAGATTATACCTCCAGTACTTTATGATATCCATTCTGTAATTTTCTTCTGAGAGGAAAATGCTTCTCCAGTTATAGGGACAGAGATTTTCTCATTCATTTGTCCTATGACCAATTGGAAGTCTCAATCTATCAAACCTTTGTAGAACAACACGAAGCAATTTAAGCATTGAATAAACCTCCTCTTCAAGGTAAAGTGCAGCCTGAGAAGAATGTTTTGGATAAAAATCAACTACAAAGCTTTAATGAAGAGCAGCTCTTCTCTCTCATTTTGCTCTGAAATGTGAGAGTACTGTGAAACAAAGGGACAGAACAACTCTAGTAAAATCTGGATTTTTCTTCCTTCATTAACACTCTGAAGAAATTTTCATCCAGTCTCAGCAGGCCATGTGGAGGAGTATGGGAAGATAATTTGTACTCTGGTGCTGATTTATTCTTAGTCACTAAGATGATGATGGAATGAAGGTGCCAAATCAGTAAGCAAAATGGGCACCCCAAAGGGTATGGACTGAATGTAAGTTTTGTAGGAGAACTGAGGTGAAAGAATGCTACTAAATGTCTCCTTCATTTCCAAAACTGGGACTACAGTTTGGACTCTGAATGACACAACAAAAAAGAGATGATAAATTCTGAAGAAACTTCAAAGGTTCATGCCCCAAATTTGAATTCTGATTTATACTTTTATGTTGGCTGGCCGTTCTTTCTTTCCCCCAAATTACTCTGCCATTCAAAGTTGAGCAGTGTATATCTAATCTGAAGTAAATATGGTATTAGGTCTTGTATGATTAGATCTATATGGTAATTTACCCTAAAAGAGCTTAAATTTCTTCTTCAAATTTATGAACAGATGACTTATATATGAAAAGATAAATAAAAATTTAAAAATATTGCAGATTAACTGGCAGCAGATTACAGGGGTGAACCCAACATTTACAGGGTGCAGAATCTCAAGTCTGTTGAACGTGAGGGATGAAAGAAAGAACATCTAAAATTATTAAAGTCTATGTTTTGATATTATAAAAATATTCTTAGTCAATCTGTTCAGATTTATATTCAGTGCTACCATGGTGGTAACATCACCCTGGTGAGTCAAAGTACAAAAAGAGAAGCTTTACTTTTTCAAGAGTGAGTAGGAGAGCAGTTTTCATGCATCTGCAGAGATAGCAGTAAGACTTGCTGGAGTTTGTGCAGAATAAATTTCTCAATCGCTTACAAATGACTGTCAGATGTAGGGCAGCATGCAAATCAAGCAGATCACAAACCCAAGACCAACACAGCTCAAGAACAGAATTCTTGAAACTTTTGCAGTAATAACATTATAAAATAAGAAAATACAATAAGTAACAAAGAAGATTCTGGACTAAGTATGTTGGTTTAATACATATTATGCTTAATTATTCATACTGATCAATTAACTATGGTGAAAAATTAAGTACTGCTGTTTGCCACACAGTAGGATAGAAACTTTATGAATAGTCAATCATGTCTCAGGTCTTAAAATTAATAACTTGTTTGAAAGGATATATTTTTCTCTGTGGCCACTGGTGCCTCAGACCACAGAAACACCAAAATGCTTCCGAATTAATTATTTGTTATTACATAATCTCTGTGAAAATAATCTGGTTTTTCCTCAGTTATATTTTAAAAGAACTAGGAATGTTTTAAAATATAAGAAAGCATGCTGTATAAAGTGCTTTCAGTTTTGACAGGGTATCTTCATCTGCATCTAAGAATACTACTATTTGTAGACACTGTTTGTAGACACTATCTTGTCTAGAGATAAATGAAAATTAGGATAAGCCTTTGTTTCCAGGTATTTACCAGCTTCTGTGCTGCAATATTCAGCAAAGCCAAACTCCATCAATTGAAAGCTGTGTAGTACAAATTTTTATTTTCTTCTTGTTATCAACTCCAAAGGATTCAGAACTGTTTATATTCAATGAAATTTCCTCTGGCTTCTGTCACTCTCTTCAGTCAGCAATCAAAAGTATATAAAAATATTTTCCACGTGGTTTAAGTTGCTTTCTACTTTGAAGACAGCAATTTTAAAGTCCTTTAATGAAAGACAAAGATGAAGAGATGCTGCCAATGACATAATACTAATTTCTATTTCTGTCACAGTATATTTCAAGTTTCTATGAAGGAATTTGAAAGCTAGATAAAAAAATATATTTTATACACGACAAAGTTTCTGACATGATACAGTCACCTGAAGAGTTAATGATAGTAAGTAATTCCTGAAAAAAAATTCTGGCAATTATTTTTTCAGTAGATACATATCATGAAGCAGAAAGACACAGAGACTTTATCTCTGCAGGGTATTGGCACATAAATGTCTGCCTCCAAACTGTAATTCCAAAAAGAAAATTTACCTTAACTTGATTTAGCTATTTGCTCTTGTCTCGATTTCTTAGTCATCCTGAAATCATGATGTTCAGTCCTGCCTCAAACACAGGAGTGGAAAGACCATGTTATCTAAAGAGATCTGGACAGATAGTGCAACCTGCTGAATATTGATTCTGTTAAGCCTGAGCTCCCAATTAAAGTTCAGTTTTTCATACCTAGAATTCTGTGAATGAAAAAAGATGTATTCAAATAAATTAAAACTGATAAGTGCTACTTTAAGTAATAAATTCATTTATTTTTAATGACTGAAAAATACATTTGTAGGCTGTAGAAACAAAAGTACATTTCAGGAAAAGTACATGTTACATGGTATATCTTGGACAGATCCTGCTTTATTTCATTGTCTTTTTTTCCATCCAAGAAATACTTTGCCTCCAGTTTGGCTTTATTATCAAAATACGAAGTAGTGGTAAATTATTATACCGGGTAAAGTCCAATAATCAATAGGAAAATCTTCCTCAGGCTTGACTAGCTGCAATAAACATCTCCTGGCAATGACAGAAACTGATGTTTAAGAGCAAAATACATTAAGGTTTTGTTTGGGTTTTTTTTTTTCCCTCCAGTAAAAATAAAATTAGACCATGAACTAAAGGAACTCATCAGATATACAGAAAGTTGTTAATGGTAAAAGGAAATAAATAATTTCTTTTTAATGATAAATCCTTATTTGTTTCATAGCAATTTAAAAACAGAATGTAAATGTTGGCTGTACAAATAAAAGCCTTCTTTGAAAGGGTGTATCTTTGGGATGACATTATGCTGAAATGCACCATTTTTTGTAAGCTGATTCATTTGACTTCTATGATTTTATTAACTGTTTATTTATGTCTTTGTGCAACTTTCCTTCTAAAGAGGTTTGGTGCTAATTTGCTTCTTGTAGCATTACTATTTAATTAGGCAATCAACTTTGTGTCTACCTGCTGGTAGAAAAAAAAAAAAGAAGTAACTGCCTTACACAATGTGTTAATTTAAAACTGCAAAATATCAACTTGAACTAAAAACCCAACATTTAAGCTCAAAATGGGCTTAAAATACAGCTGAGGCTTCTTAATGGTGAGATTCTTGTTAGCACAGCCCCACTGCTGGGGTATAATCCATATTTTCTTGCGTAGAATATAACAGAAATTTTTCAAATAAAGCATTATTTAACTTGGTAATCCTTGTGAGCCTTGTAAATTCCCTGAAAGTCTCATATTTAAGTTTGATCAGATTTTTCTTCCTTTACTCGAGTAATGTCTCTTATCCTTTAAAATTCTTACTGTAATCCTTGAGATCCCTTGCAGGATAAAGTGATGCCTATTCTCCCAATAATGTGAGATTTCTCAACATAATGTCATTTGGAAGGTGTAGCAGATAAAATCAGCAAATTTCTTCAAAAGAGACGAGCTTAAACATATCTGCAGCATACTTCAACAATTTAGGGATTTCTGGGACAACATATGGAGTCAATTCCCAAGTTACGGACCTCTGTAAAAAAAAAAAAAAATCCTGATAGCATTTATTTTTTTTGTATTGAGAAACCTGCAGGAACATGAAAGAGAGCAGTCATATTCAAACCCTCAAACTACGGTCCAGAGTAGCTCATTTTGGTTACAAAATGTGGAAGAAATCAAAGTTATTGAACATTTCTGAGCTCTAGGTCTCAAATCATTTTATGCCTCTGTTTCTCCATGTAAGTGCAAAGTAAGTGGAATCATAACTATACAGTGTTTAAAGGCTTGAAAGTTTATAAGCCATTAAAAGGCAGCCAAAACCTCTTTTATATACTTTGTTAAAAATATAAAATACATCTCAAGTATATGTAATATCTTACGGTGAAAATAATATGATTTTTTGGTAACTTTTTACCCCTTTTCCATGTGCTATTTTCAAGCTTTTTATCATGAACATGAAAACTACACATTTATAATTTTTTTAATAAAATCCTCTAATTGTAATGAACTATCCTAATTTGAAAACTTAAAGGAACAAAAAAGCTCCAAAGTACTGAAAGACTTCTTATAAAGTAAGGAGCAATTGTGCTTCTTTCTGCTGATTTGCTATGGCACTTCTAGCTTCAGGAACTGTCACTGTTTGTGGCAGTAGGGGAGAAAAGAGCTTTCTCCATTCTTGCATTTACTTATTTTTTCAATTGAGGATTAAAAAAAAGATTGCAATAGTTTAAAAATAAATTGTTCATACAATTAATCATCCCATTGAAATGCGTTCTTCTATTGTTTGATACTTCAGTAATCTTTGTCAGCTTTGCAGAGCTTAAGTCTTCTCACAATATGTTTCAGTTATTGGCCTAATTAACATACAGCTTTACATGATTGAGTGATCAGCGTAAATTAGATACCAACAGGGGCCATTGACCTAATGTGCAGACAATCCGCAAAACTAGATCCTCAAAGTTTTTTAATGAAGTCAGAGTGTGGAGTTAGCACCAAATAGCACTGTATGGCTGAACACTGGGATTAAAAATAGTTCTCCTGCAGTTAAGAAACGTAGAGAGGACTTGAGTGCACCCAGAACACTTCACAGTGTCTCACTCCTGTCAATGAATGGATCAGCAGAAGGACGATGAAAAGTGACCCCAGTCATTGTTATTATACCATGGCAAAATTTCAAATGACATTTTGAAGTGAAACATGCCTTTCTTTGGGAAAGCGCAGCCTCTTTATGATACTCATTTTACTAGAAAGGAGAGGTAACATTGAATTTGCATGTTTGTAGCAAATGAAGAAGTGTGTATATTCCTGATGGAAAAAAGACCTCCGAGCATCTGTAATTATTTGGTGGGAAATTACCTTAAAACTAGTACTCATTAGGGGGCAGAGCCAAGAGTATTTGCAAAGCCAAAGCCAAGTGGATCCTTTGGCTCTGTTTAACTCCTTTCTAGGACTTATTTTGAGAAATACAAGGCCTGATACCATTGGATTAAGGTCAGGAGCATGTCTGTTGCTAAAATTTAGGGATGAGGGATATGAAAACACTTTTTAAAATGCATGAAAGGGTGCCAGTTTGGGTTTTCTCTGCGACATCTGCCTGTGATGGTCTATTTTAAGAACAGCTAGGCTGTGTGATAGGAAACAGTGTGGTTTGCTTTGTTAGAAACTTCTTTACAGTTTAAGCAGTTGTTTGAGCTGCTTACCTTACAACAGTTGTACAGAAGCTTCTTCCCTGACTTCCCAGTCTTTTCCATTGTAACCCAGACCTATCACCCACAGGTGACAAGTGGCACAGGTCTCCGAGCCCACCCTTACCCAGGCAATACCTGGACCACCAAGTTTTTCCTGGTGTCTGAAAGCATGAATAACATCAGGGGTTTTTTTTTCTCTGATATTAGATGACAGATTGAATCAAGTCCCATTTGTTGAAAGGTTTTCTTGACATCTGAAGCCAAAATATTCTTTGTAACACTTCAAAGTGAACAAGTGTGCACTTCAAAACACAGACATAGGGTTGTCTTTCATTTGCCCCTGTGTACAGCTTCACAAAGCGAAACAAAGGGACATGTATTGGAAGAGGCTTCTCATGATTTCCATTTATTTATTTATTCATTTGTTTATCTGTTCATTCACACATTTTGAAAAGACGCTATTCATTTAATTTGTGCATAGCTGGTAAAATTAATTACTGCACTGCAGATAATAGCATATAAAGGTCATCCTCAGAATTGTGTTTCACTTTGGCGTCTTTATCATGCTTTGAAGATAATGGTTTGATGTTGTTTGTACACTGTGGAGTGCACTTCTATCCCTTGGGAAGCATGCTGAGAAAACAAATAATAGTAACAGAATGGTACAGCATAACTATTCTGCTGTGTTTGTCCCTGCTTTAAAAGTCTCAGCTACTTAAAGCAGAGCCTGATGACAGTGCAGAGTTCCTCAGTCTGTAAACACGAAGGCATCGATCTGAAGACGCTGAAATTGATGTATCTGTGTGCGAGAAAAGGGATGTGTTGTCCTGGCGGCTATTAAATTATTCCCAATGATTTGTTGCTGTGGTGCATTTCTGCCACATTCTTCCTGTGCATCCTCTTCTCACCCGGTGCAGGGGTTAGTCGGTTTAAAATGGGTCTGGGATCATAGAAAGGTGTTTTGTTTATCAACTGTTTTTCCCCATACATGGTGCAGGAGTATAAATGAGGTTGCTTGGGGGAAAAGTGTTAAATTTCCTCAGTACTCAGGTAGAATTTTTTTCCTGTGGACAAGTGCTATGGGTTTACTAATGGTCACAGAGCATATGGTTCAGCTTCTCCACATTGAACTGGGTGACAAATGAGTCACGTCATCAATGAAGATGCAGACAGCAAGCAGCATGTGTTCAGGGCCTACTTTGGGAGAGACATCTTTTTTTTTTTAATATCTATGAGCAGGACAATTAACTCTTAATTGTCACATGATGGAGTTAGCTGGACCCCACTATGATGTTTGGCCACACCATGGGCCCATGTAGGTCATGTGCTGGAGGTGGTCTGACATGATGATGCTCCTGGGCCAGGCGAGGTGCATACACGTGCCCTTGCACTTGTAACCCTAACCCTGGCTGTGGTGTGGCTCTGCTACTTCTCCCTGTTGGCTGCAAAGCAAATGGGGAGTGGTGAGTTGCCAGGATTGTGGCAGGGAAGGGAGGAGAAGATGACGAGCGAAGAGTGGTATGAGGAACTCAGGGGTTAGAGGCTGAAAAGAGCTTAAGCTCCCTTTCCACTTCTTGAAAACTAGCCTCTGAAGTTTGTTAGAGCACGGGTATGTTGCTGCTAAGAGGTGATTGTACAGCTTACACAAGCATTATTTGGGTGGATGCAAAGAAGATGAGAGAGAGGGGAAGGCAGACCCATTACAGCTTATCTTCTCATAAGCAGTCTGTAGTGTTAAAGTAATTTCTGACCTGTGAAATAGCAAAGAATCTTAATTTTAAAGAGACTGCTTTTAAAATAAAATCAAGAGTATACATTTAAAGTCATCTGGGAGACTTGGTAGTTTGGTAGGAATGGTAGTGGTGTTTGAAAATTTCTCCTTGTAGATAATGCTTAACGCAGAATGTTTAATGCTGTCAAAAAGTCTAAGTAATTTATCCAATTGAAACTGTGTTGGTTTTCTTGCAGCTTTCACTAGAAAGATGCTTAATTTTTTATTAATTAACAATTAATAGTCTAAGTATAGTTTAGAGAAAGAACTCGAGTCCTAACAGTAGTCATGACTACATGTTGGTGGACTACTGTGAAAGGCATCTGTTTATGGCCATGTGGTTATGGGGAGCACAACAGCCTTTTTCTCAAGGTCATAGTCATCCCTCACAGAAACTGAGATAACTCTCAGTATATCAACCCAGCATTCAAACAATGTGGCTTGCAAACAAACTCCCTGTACCGAAATTTAAAGAGAAGAAAACACCATTTACTGCTTTAACTTCAGCTGATGTGGGTGGTGGGATGGGTTCTTTCTAGGAATATATTAGCTATTGTCGTGGCTTAAGCCCAGCTGGCATTTAAGGACCGTGCAGCCTCTCACTCGACCTCCCTCTCTCCGCTTCTTACGCTGGGGGATGGGTGAGGAGAATCAAAAGTAAAACTTCAGGGTTGAGGTAAGAAGAGTTTAATAGCTGAAACCAAAGTAAAAAATAATAATAATAATAATAATAATAAAAATAAAAATAAATAATTTTAATAATAATAATAAAAAGAGAAAGGAAAAAACCCAACAAGTGATGCACAATGCAATTGCTCAAGAACTGCTGGCCGATGCCTGGCCCTGTTCCTGAACCCAGACTGGCCCCCCTTCCAGGTAACTCCCCCAGTTTATATAGTGGGCAGGATGTTCTATGGTGTGGAATATCCCTTTGGCTGATTCAGGTCAGCTGTCCCAGCTATGCTCCCTCTTACTGTTTTGGGTTTTCTTTGTGCCTCCTCATTGGCAGAGCAGGAGGCCCAAAAAAAAGAAAAAAAAGTCCTTGACTTACTATAAACAGGACTTATCAAAAACCAAAACACCAGAGTGTTATTAACATTATTCTCATTCTGAATACAAAACACAGCACTGTACCAGCTACTGAGTAGAAATTAACTCTATCACAGCTGAAAACAGGAGAGCTATAAAAAATAGATGTCCTACTTTGCATTATGAACAAGTCTTGTGCAGGTCAGAGGTGTTAAATTTGAAGCTGTTTGAAGCACGTCTGGGTCATCTGCAATCAGGAAAGGATGCAGTATACCCAAAGTACTTGTAATAAGCTAAAAAATAGTTTGAATTACCTCTGATGCATTTGATAATCACAATGAGATCCCTGGCTATTGATAGAAGTATTTCGAAGGAGACATAGCACTGAGTCTCGAGGACGTTGTTAGTGCTGATGAGACTGCTTATAATCAGTAAGTGGTTCATCATGCTCTTAAAAGCCAGTTGGGAAAGCCAGTAATACAGGAAAAAGCCTGAAAGGAATGGTGTCACTGTGTCACATTACTCATATCGTTAGATGGATTCTCATAACAGCTTTTTGTCTGGAAATAATTATTCATGATAAGCAATATTTGTGTCATTGAATGTTTGTGCCATGTAATAGGACCCAGGCTTGAAGACTGAAAGTGAAAAATTGGGATAGGTTGAAGCTCAGACTCATGTTCCAACTTTTCAAAGTGAAAGGACAATAAGATAAACATGCAATTAGAAAAAATGAGAAAAAAAATTAGAGGAGTAAACAACTTTGTTTTACATCCTTAATTTGCTACATTTATTTAAAACAGATTCAGTGTGTTTTGACAGTGGTTGCCCTGCCAGCAGATTATGGCTGTCCAAAAGGGAAAAGCATTTGTGCTGTAAGTGCCCCTTCAATTTTGGGAAGTAGCTCTTTTCGCACTGGTTACTAAACCTAAAGGTAATTAGAGCTACTGTGTAATTCCGACATCCTGTCAAAGACTTTTAAAAGGTCCAATAAACTAGCTGGGGGTATCTAAGACAACTGTTCTGAAGCAATGAAACTTAGCTGTTCAAGTTTATTCAGGTTGTTAGGTTTTTTGCTGTTAACAGTTGTACAGCACTGTTCTTTCAGGGCACATTTACACTCAGTAGCTACTCAGTGACTGGAGAATCTGTACGGTGCTTTCTTCTTCATCAAATGACCCCATCCATTTCTTAAAAAGAAATTGTCTAATCAAAAGCAGAGCAAAAAAGAGATTATTTTTGAATTCCACATAACTTAAAAATAATCGGTGATCGGTTGTTCTGTTTGTTGCTGAGTCAGAGGCTGCACCCCAAAAAGGTCTGTTTGTGAATGGACACCCTGCATTGGCTTAAATGAAAGCTGGACATTCACCTGCCTGAGAGGATCTGAGCCTTGTCATGGAGAGGGAGAAAAGAATAAAACCCTTAAAAGTAGTGTCTTTCAGATAGCGTGCATCTCTTGAAGGTGTGCCGGAGTCTGTTAACTCATTTAGCTAGATTACTTGATCTGGTTTCTTTTCTTATGAAAATGGACAAAGGTGCACTTCCTCCTGGAAATCTGTGCAGCAGAGCTCATTTGGGCAAAATTTCATGATTTCATATCCAATAATTCTCGAGTCTAAAGAGAGATAGTGGGAACACAGCAGGTTCAGACCTATTCAACAACACAGAAAGCTGAACTGCTTCCAGAGAGCTTGCTTTGTCTGCTGGCAGACTCCCTGAGACAGGATATTATGGGAAGACACCTCTGTCCCTCCTCCACCGCCCATCTCCAGCCCTTTATGTAGGAGAGTCTGCACTCTTTTGTTTTTGCAACAAAAAGGTGGTTTTGCAGAGCCCCTGGGTGATGGGGCCCACATTCACAACTTTGTTCGCCAGAAAGATGTGCAGGAGGTGTGAGTATTAAACACGACATGGCTCACAAAATTGCCCCAGACCAGGGTTTGTGGGACTTCCACGGATGACCTATGGCTCCTCATCTGGCCAAGAACAAAGCTTCCCTGCAGAACAAGACCACGTGGGTGGTCCCACAAGGGGCAATGGGCAGCATGTACCCATGCCTCCAGCTCTTCCAGGAGACTGGAATTACGTGTCCTTGTGGCAAACCACAGAATGAAATACTGGGCTGCTCCATCTAGTGCAAGCACAGGCACCATAAGCTTTTGATGTGCTTCCTGCTGAACCAGGCAGTGGGCCTTCTCGTCAACTTGCTTGATCCACTACTCGCAAAAGACTGAGTGTAACCAGCTGGGTCAAGGCTGGGAGGGTTTTCTTTGCATCAGCACAAGATGGGCAGCTGTGGTAGTAGGGGAAATTGTGTGAAGCACACCTCATCTCTCCTAGTCACATGTATCTGCTGATGCCTTAGAAAGGCATTTGGCTTTTAGATACCAAATCACTTTATCCAGCATACTGGGGAATACCTCTCTCACTGCTCTGAGCTCTGCTCTGCCACCAGAGCATAAGAAGTGCTGAAATCCAGGTGCTGAAGCAGTCAGCCCATTCTTGAGGTGACCGCAAATAGACAGGAGCGTCTTTATGTTATTTCCAGCCGCCCATAATTTGAGTCAGAACTCTTTTCAGTCTGATCTGAAGTAACGGTATCACTTTGTATCCTCAGTACTATCTTTTCCTTGTTTCTGAATGTGACAGTCATTTCCACTCCTCATATAGAGGAAGAGAGCACATCTCCACCCCAACGTGCTATGGTAAGAGCAGAGGACTCATAAATTCCTAATTTCCTTTAGGGCTCATAAGGCTGATGATAAGCCTTTCCCCAAACCCATGAGACAGTATCACCTAATCTAGCACAACAGCTTTTGTCATAGCATCAACTAACTGCAGGCTTCATCTTCAGTTTTAATCTTGGAAGATTTACATCTTAGCGAAGCCTTGGATGTGCCAGTTTTCTTCCTAAAAGCTTCTCTCTCTGCTAGATGAGGCAATGCTGAATATTTCAGACCCTGTGGGGCTTTTGTGGCTTTGTAGCTAGATTGGTCCAAAAAACCTGATGAATTTGTACTGATAGCTGGGTTTAAGAATTTATTTTGCTTACTCTGGTGAAATCATTATGGCTGTGCTACCACAGATCAGTTGTTACAAGTGAGGCCTTGCCTAGAAGAATGCTCTAAAATGGCTATTTCTGTACCAGAAAAATTCTGTAGTTAGATTTGGACCACTTCTGATAGTTGAGATCTGCGGAGCTAGTATCTGGAGCAGAGCTCAGTGCTCAACCTTATGAGGCAAATTTGGATCCACTGCCCAGATTTGGTCAGTTAGAAGGTCAGTTAGGAATCTCTTTTTAACTATCCCTCTTTCTCTCAAAACCTTGGAAGTATAGGAAGTTCTTTGGTAAGCACCCTGGAATAGGAACAGAAGATCATTGAAGAAAAAAATGAGAGTTATGTAACAGTACCCGGAATTTGATGGAAACACCTGCCCTTCGTCCCTACCTGTATTCCTGTTTCCTTGTTAAAGTCTCCTGGTTTTGCAAATAGAAAGATTATGGAAAACTGAAATGACTTCCTGGCTGTTATGGACTTTTAGACTCATGACTGGATAGATGTTACTGGGAGTTTTTAGAGGTTTCCATTAGCACAACTCTTGTGTTATACTGCAGGTGCTCACCGGAAGGGATGTCAGTTGCCCTCCTGTTTGATGCTGCAGTCTGCAATTGCAGTGAAGTGCTGGAAGTCTGGCAACTCCACACAGCTGTTTCTGCCTCTTTACAGCGCAGAACAGATACTGATCGCCACATTTCCTTCCGAATACTGTCATGCTCAAATCTTCTCTTTTTAACCTCGGAAAGTCAGGGTCACACAGACCAGTACATTCCACTGCATAACTCATAACAAAATCTAAAAAATTCATTAGCATTTTCTTCACTTTCTTTCACTGGAGTACTTCACATGAAGACTTTGCTCAAAAACCTTCCTGTGAACTTGGTGGCAAAGTGATGCCAAACTGGACGTATAGTTGAGACAAGTTTGAAGGGAACTTTATTTAAATGTGGTGATGGGAAATATCTAAAGTTAATAAGCATCTGTAATGGACTTTACATTTTGTGCAATTGGAGTGCTTAGTGATTATTAGATAGCTGCTAGGCAGAGAATTAAGGCTTAATGTAGATTTCAATGAGTTTAGTTTGACAGAGACCATGCAATTTTTGTGTAACACAGTAACATTCATAAGCTGATTCAAGCACTTCTTGCAGGCGTGCTGTCCAAATTTTCTTATTACAATTATCCATAATAACAATACAGTTATATGAAAATGATAGTGCTTAGGCAATCACAGTACCGGGAGCATTTGCCCTTTATTCTGAAGAGCAGAGAAATGGAAAAGTGCTGGACATGGGGAAAGAAAATTAATATTTGCCCTTGCAGAACACTCTTCTTCCACTGGATTTGCATACAATTCATCATACTTTTTCTTTATCTCGGTTATACTTCTGTCCAATTCAGCAGACAAACTATTTTTTTTTACATTAGGGAACAGCTCTATACTTTGAAAAATTAGTTTTTGTTATTCTTGTGGGAGAGTGTACATAAGCATACAACGGTTTTCTCTGATTGCCTCACCCGCTTCATATTCAAGTAGTATTCAACATTGGTCTGACTGATAGGAAGATCCACAGGGCACAGGGTGACAGACATGCTGCCTGTAATCACACTGCTTTCCAGGTAAGCAGTATTTTCTGTAGTGGCTTTATTGTCATGCTGAAGGTCTCCTCTGTGGCCCTGGGCATTAGAAGTTTGTCCATGACATAGCTCCTTCCAGGCTTCTGCAGAAGATCTTAAGCAAATGTTTCCTATGGAGTACATGGTTGCTCAGCACCATAAAGCACACGTGGCAGTGCTCACTTAGATTTCAAGACTGCCTTTTAATGTCTGTGATTTGGACAGGCTTCTCTTCTGACATTTGACACTGCCAAATTATGCTCTAGATGCTGAGTAAGGGGACCTTGGTGATCAAAACTGTTGTCACACCGTTCCAATTCTTCCTGCAAAGACTGGTGAAACTCAAAATGCAGCTTTTTAACTCCTCATGTGTAGTTGCATCCTGTCTGGACTTCCTTTTCTTCTTTCTAGTGAAGTCCTCTTTCAGTGAAATCATGCTAGAAATACATGTTGGCTTGTGCTCTAGCACCTCTTTGAGTAACTGCTGAGTGCTGGATGCAGAGGCAAGGATGCAGAGGCAAAAATAATATTTAAATAATATTTGACATATAAAACCATGTCATTTTTCACCTGGTTAATATTGAGCTCATATACTTGTCTGTTACTTCATTTAACAAAAAATACAACATAGTTCTGAATTTTATGTATCATGATTAACTTTTGGCTAGCTTATACTGTTTTTTGAGGCTTTATGTACCTTAGCAGATGGTGTTAAAGTTTCTGTGAATAGTTTAATTTAATTTCTTCCCACTTTCTTAGCATTACCCTTTGCTTCTAATTATTTGCTTGCAAACTAGCTGACACAAACTAGTTGAACACACTGATGACAATGGATTGTAGTAAAAATATAAACTTTGAGATGTCAAAGTTTAAGCAATTAACTGTTTTTAAAGAAAAACTTTAAAAGAATGCATCAACCTCCTTATTACAGGTTATTATATCAAAAAAATAATTAAAAAACCCATTATCGTGTTATGTGATAGATATTCCTGAAATTTGGCTGCATATTTTCTTGGACACAGTCATTCTGAAAGGGAGAAACACAATGATAAACTTTTATCATGTTCCAGTTCTGCAAAAACCACGGAGACCCACAGAGGGTTGGGGCCTTTGTCAACAAAAGCACTGGAAACAGATTTTTACTCAGTTATGCCATAATTTCATTTTCAGTCATCTAAATATATAGCATTTTCTAAGGCGTACAGTGTGTGCTATTAATATTGTTTCGAAATATCTGTAGGCATTTAATTCTGAAAGTTAAATATTTCAGGCAGGAATAATATAGGTGTGAAGTGTCATTTAATTTACTGCTGACTAATATAAAAGAAGACTTTTGGGAGGCTCTCTGGAGTGGTAGTTCAGGTTAGACGAGACACCTCATGGTGCTCAAAGTTACGCTGTGGTCTCAGATAGTGAATCCAGAATTCCACTGACATAGTGGGAGCTTCTAAAGATTGACCACCTTTAAAGTCATACACATATCAAAGCATATACATTGCATCCAATCATATTCATTTAATTTTAGACAGTCAAAAAATAATTATAATTTTTCTACTTACTAAAATACTGGCAAAACCAAATAAATCTAAATAGCAAAAATTTTCATAGTTATTATGTGTTCCAAAACTAGTATTCTTGCTGTCCTATCTGTTATTAATGGCAATCTCCACACCTTACAAGCTTGTATTTTCTGCATCATTTGCTGCAGTATAGAATGTCATGCTATTAAAAAATTGCATCTGTCAATGTATGGACTAGTTTTACAAGGCCTTGTTGATGAAAGTGGTATGTGAGTTAAAAGAAAAAAAGCTTAAGAACCTTAAGTTTCAGGTGATGTTTTTGTTAACTCACCTAGAGTAAAAAATTCAGTTTTGTTAACAACCTGAATCCAATTGAATTTTAATAGAATAAATAAATAAAAAGAAATTCACTCACTCCAAATGATGACAAAAAGTTATTGCTTTTCTCGTGATTGTAAAATATCCTCATTTTTCTCTCTTTTTAGAACTTTCTGTGCCCTTCAGCAGCTACCTTTTACACTCTTGCAACATACAACTTTTCAATCTCCTTTCCACAACCATTACACTGTTCCACTCCTTCTCAACTCTGTTAAAAAGCATCTCCTTAATTCAACAGTGAAGCATTAATTTCTTTTACCAATGCATTGATGCCTTAGGATTTTGGCTTTTATATTTTTCATATACTTGTAACCCTGCAATCCTTACTGTGTAACTCTAAAGCCCATATAAAAGTGTTAGCTACTGCCTTTAGACAAAACAATCCATCTTCAGGCCTGGACTTCAAGGACACCTTACTGCTTCAGGCCCAAGGTGTGTAAACAACCATTGGTAAAGGGGGGAAAAACCTCTGGTGAATTACCTCATTACCTGGGGCTGTAATTGGAAGAGCTAGCCCTGATAGGCTAATGGACCAAACTTATAAAAGTATGGACAACTCGTGACCAGTTGTCCATCTTGGGTGGTCTAACTTGGGGAGTGGACCTCAGGGGGTCCTCTTGGGGTGTAGCTCCCCCCTGAGCGAGCTTTGACTGCCCTGGATGTACCTGAAGGCCTTCAAATAAACACCACCGCTTTTAACCTTTTAATATTTGTCAATTCTCTCTCTTTTAGGTAGTCCTGATAAGGTATCAGCATCAGCATCGTTTGCCATCAAATATAAAAATTGCTCCCACGAGTTTGATAGAGTTGCAGAGGTTTCTGGTTTGGTTTTATAAAAACAAGAAAAGATATTTTTGGCTAGAGCTACATTTACTGAACTGCAGCCTGAAGCTGAAACCGGTTTTCATTTTGAAGTTCTGTTTTTCCCCATTTCTAGTACTGGCTTGCAATGCTGGCTCAACATAAAAAAGACCAAATTCATGCTGGAAGCAGAAACGAGTGTCTTTTGAAAATTTCAAAATGAAATGAAACTCATCTTTGCATCATCCTTCTCTAAAGCTCTGACTTTAATCTGACTTTAATGACTGCTTGAAATAGCTCCTCATTGATATGCCAGAATTAATCTCCTTGCACACCTGTATGGTAACTATACCATAAGAATATCGCTTGTATTAGAGCAAGGCTGTAAGAGGTTCTGCAATCTAAGGGTGTGTGGTTCAGTTCTAACCTCCTAGTTAGTGGGAGTTCTAAACTCCTAGTGGGAGTTTCTTCCCTGCGGTAGAAACATGAGAACATTTTTCTAAGTGTGCTCATGGAAATATGCAGGGAAAGATATAAATATGGACGTATTAGTTGAATGCTTATTCGCCCTGACATTTAAAGACACTCAGTAATAGTCAAAATTTATATGGCTATAAACAACAGGGTCTAGTGTTAATTTCCCCCTTTATTTTACTAGGAATGTTGATTATCTCTTTTGAGCATTCATTTTTCCTTAGAATTGCTATCATAGGTAACACAGAACCATTTTTGGCTTCTTTCTGTATCATTTTATAGAGATAAGATGGATTGTGTGTTGGTATTTTGACTTGCTCCTAGTATTCTGTTTGCACTGAATTTTGCCTGGAAAAGAAATAGGGCTTTTCTTAAGTCATCAGGAACACACAGTTTTAGTAGAGTCTTCTCATTTAAAGAGCTTCAGATATCTTTTCCATGAACAGCGTGTAGATGAAAATCAAAATTTATTTAAGTAGAAAAGAAAAAGAACAAAAAACCCCACAAATGACAAAGCTTAAATACATGATAACCTCCTTTGTATTACCTAGGAAATATATGTAGTGGAAACATGCAGTTGCAAAATCTCATGTGCTCTAGCATTTTTAAAATTTTAATAAAATGTTTGTGGGACATTACTGGCAGTTTTATACCTGCACATACCTTCTACTGGTACTGCTGTACCTGTTTTGCGATTTTTACTTGGCCTAATAAAAGACCATGAGTAGTTACAATGAATAATGTATTTGAAGAACGTTGTTCTTCTTTCCCCATCTGAGCCAGCCGCATGCTCTTTCAGTTTTCCAGCACTTACTTGCCTGTGGCTCTTCCAACACAGCTGCACAGTATGATAGGCTTCATCCAAAGTAGAGTTCATTCTTTCATCTCCATTTTCTCAATAGTTTATATTACATTATCTTCACTGCTTTTTATTTATTCAGACATCTTTTCTCTATCTTCCTAAGAGTGCATTTGAAAAGGGATTTCAGTATCACAATCATTACTGAAATCACTAATTTAATCTCTTTTCATTTATTAACATGTTTTCTTTTTTTGTAGTGTTTTGGTTTGATGTTTACAAAAGCTCCTATTCCTCTTAACCTCTGTGGAATAAGAAAAAAACCTACAAACATACACTATCAGTCATATGTTTCTTCTTGTCTTTCTCTTTTCATCTGCTGCTCTTCACTCAGGTTTACTGATCCGTTAGCGTGAGACTCTCGTCACCAGGTTTCTCATGAATACCAGAATACCTCTGTCTAAATTTTCTGCTCAACTGTGCATCCATAACTGAATGCATTAACATCACAGAAGTGAATAAATATTTAATTAATAGCTATATATGAGATTGAGGGGTCAGAATTTGTTTGAAGTAAATGTTGCCAAACAGAGCTTGATAGGGAGGACCTTGACCTAACATGGGCTTCAATTTTAGGCTACTGATTCTCTTAATTTAATCTCCTAAACTATTTTCATAGAAGTACAAATGGAGAGAGTTAGATACCTCAGGGGTATCTAAAGGCAGAGCCATTCTTCCTGACTCTTTGTATTTATGTTAGACGAACGTGTTATTCCTCTGCAGGCATTTCCCCTTCTCCAATTGCAATATGAGAACTTAATTATTTCCTTAGATAACCACTTCACCACCTAAAATTTGAGCGCAAATTATCTGTTGGAGTCTGTCAAACTGTGCTGACAAGGCTCAGCACAGGGCCAAAATCTTGCTCAAGAGAAGTGTAACTTGCATGACAAAATGGACATGTAGTTGTTCTGTAGATTGCCTGAGATTTCTCCTCAGCTCCAGCTCAGCCTATACTAGCTCTTACATGATTTAGCAATTGCACATGGCCCGAGCACCTGTGTTAAAAAAGCAAAGCAGACAGCCCTGTCTATGAACTCAGTAGGGAAGGAATTAAATTTCCTTGTCACAGAGCAACTGGGCTTTTCTTTGTTTTCACTGAATTTCAGAGCCCTTTTTTTTTTTATAGCTTGACTAAGCCCTATGCATATTTAAAGAATGGGGCAAGACATAATATTTAAGAGTGGAAAACTGTGAAAATAATTTAAACACGTCTTTCAGTTAAGCTTGAAAATTGCTTCCTGGCATGTATCCAAACAAGAAAGGCACACAGAAATGCCTGCCATTTAATGTCCAATCCATTATTTTTGGAATAACAACAGCTGAAGGAATAAAACTAACTGAAGATGCACACACATGAGCTCATAGTAGCAAGCACAATCTTTTACTCCTTTGCAAGTGCCTATCTCCAGTGTTTGTCAACTGCGTATTAACATGCTGGTCAGAAGACCTTGTGCTTAAATGAGAAATGTGAATTATTGTTGCAAATAGTTGCCATAAGAAAATAACACCCCTGAGTCCGAGCTGGTGTTTCATGATCAACAAAGATTTTCTGTGTAGTGGTTAATGTCAATGCAGATTAAGTTTAATGAATTTTTTGTTTAATTATCTGGTTTTGTAAATGGCAGGTACAAAGACTGTGGAGTACAGTACACTGGAAAAGAACTTCTCTAGATAGACTTGAAAGGACTACATTGCTCATAGGCATTGAACATAGCACTGATTAGGAAATTTTCTTAAGGTTCTTGTTGTTGAAGCAGTATAAATATCAGAAATTCACTCATAGTTTTTAATATATTCTTAGCTAGAGGGCCTGCAAGAGAAAAGTCAGGAAGTGATTCAAAAGAGCTGTTTAAATGTTCAAAACAGAGAAAGCACTCAAAAGTTGTTCTTCTCCCACCTAAATTCTGCCTAAAGGTTTGTGGGGACCTTGTTCAAGAATTGTGGAACCAGTAATAATGTGAAGGCTGTGGCAAATGCACCCACACATGCACACACACACACACACGCACACCCCCCTCAATGTATTGGTAAATTTCCTCTTCAGAAATGAAGAAAACTGTACCACAGGAGTGGGGGAGTTGCTGATACTGAGTAGGCATCTGAGACTGTAATGCTATAGAAGGAATGGGAAAACTGTACTGCTTGTTAAATGGTATAAAATAAAAAAAGGAGAGACGGAAATAATTTGTCCTGCAGGAAATAGCACTTGTCCCAGGTCTTTCTGCGTAGTGGTTTCGTACTGGCATTGAAGAGGTATGCATTGGCCAGAAATTCTGAGCACTTCCCCAATTCCCAATGCAATTCATAATCAATATGGAGAATTAAAAACAATTTTTAATTGTTGAATGTTTTTTCTCTGCTCTTGCTGTTTGAGATTTTATGCACTGGATTTTTCATGGCCTTAGTATAGCTTCAGAGACACTGAATGGGGAGATGAAGCACAGAAAGAATTATTTATTTGATTGTGTTGATTCTTGCACACACATGCACAAATAGACTTGAGGAACTCATGGAAAAATCTGGGACAGATGATAATTCACAGGAATATATATAATAACTACCATATATTTTTATTCCTGATACTTAAGAACAAAGGATATTAACCAAAACCACTGCTAAACAGGATGAAGGAAGATAACTTGATTTCTTTGGCAAGGTGCTGGTAGTACCAAGGTAATACTTAAAAAGAGAATCAAAATAGACTCAGAAAATCATTGTTCTTATTACTTCAGGACAAATTTTGTGCAACTAAACCCCACACAGCCACTCACTCACTGTCCCTGCATCAGGATGTGGGAGAGAATTGGAAGAGTAAAAGTGAGAAAACTCACAGGGTGAGATAAAGGCAGTTCAACAGGGAAAATGAAAGCCGTGCACACAGGCAAAGCAAAGCAAAGAATTCATTCACTGCTTTCCATGGAGAGGCAGTTGTTTCCATGTCCAGGAAATCTGGGCTCCATTATGCCTAATGGTGTCTTGGGAAGACAAACACCATCATTCCAAATGTCCGCCCCTTCCTCCTTTTTCCCCCAGCTTTATATGCTGACCATGAAGCCATGTGGTACTGGACATCCCTCCAGTCAGCTGGGGTCAGATGTCTGGGCTGTGTCCCCTCCCAACTCATTAGGCACCCCCAGCCTGTTCACTGGTGGGGTGGGAGGAGGAAAAGGCCTTGACTCTGGCCAAGCACCGCTCAGCAATAAGAAAAACATCCCTGAGTTATCAACACTCTCTCCAGCACAAATCCAAAACACAGCCCCGTACTAGCTACTGTGAAGAAAATTAACTCTCCCACAGTCAAAACCTGCACAGCAGATAACTTTAACAGATAGCTAGAGACAGGATTCTTAGAGACAGGATAACAGTACTGGCACACGGCCATTGGAGGGCACTTAACAGTATCAGTTTGCTCCAAGTCCTGTCAGTTGGATGCTGATACACAGACGCTGTTTGTTTCATTTCCCAAGAATGCATTTGGCCAACCTAAATCAGCTGCAAGCTCATCTGCTTCTTCTAGTGGCTGTACGAACCATAAATAAATTTTATTGTTGTAGATGTCAATCTCCTTAACAAATCTTATCTAAGCAATCTCTTGCAAAGTAATATCCTTCCAGTTCATTCTTTTTTTCAATTTCCCACTTAACAAAACATGAGGTTGTCCTGGAAACTCAGAAATCTGGCAGAAATGAATTATGTCCTCAGAAATTTTGGACAATTTGAACCTTTTCTTTCCTCGTGGTTTATTGAACTGATCTACAGACCAGTCCTATTCCACTCGATTGCAAAAGATGCTGGCTGTGACACAGATTTATGGCATTTTAGCATGAGTGATAGTAGGTACTTCTCCTGATAGATAAATTTGATTTATGTGAGATGTCTGTTGAAAGTACTTTTTTGGGGTTTTTTTTATGCTTTTCAGTATGAATTAAGAGACCCTGAGTTACGCTGGCTTAAAAATGTTTTAACAGTCGGGTTTTGAGGTGTCGTATGAAGTTGAGTTTCAATTATTTGTTCTAGAGGCAGGTGCTCTATGAGAGGTACAAACAGTACCTAGTACCTATCCTTTAAGTGCAGGAAGTTAAATGTCTTTCTCTCTGGTTTGCTTACCTAAACAAGGGCAGAGATTTGAAGCAGCCCCAGTATGACAATTACAGGCTTTTAATAAAGTCATATGTTTGTTTTGGAGACATTTCTTTTTATTGATTATTCAAATGACTGGCAGCACTCATGCTCCTTGGTGTTGAATAATAAAACTCTATAGAGACTGTTAAGTTAAAAAAAGTTTCACCATGGAGTCACACTCAAGAATTCTTACTCTATTGAAATTATTGTTCCATTCATGTGTCTGACACTTTCTTCTTCCTCTTCAAGAGGAGAAAAGAATGTTGAATCCCAATGATGATTATTTTTGCTACCTTATATTCGTACTTGCATATCTTCTTTGAACTGCACAAAAAAGATAAAATGCTAGCAAAAATTCATTGGAGTTGCAGGCTTTGAGATATACTTAGTCACTAAATAGGTTTTACAAGCATGCACTTAGCTGAATGTAAATGAATAGTTCCATTTCATTCAGTAATACTTTTTGTATACATGAAGTTAAAATAACATCTTTGTTTTCATAGAATCATACAAACAGATAATGGTTTGGGTTGGAAGGGACCTTAAAGACCATCTAGTTCCATTCCCCTCTGCCATGGGCAGGGACACCTTCCACTAGACCTGGTTGCTCAGAGCCCCATCCAGTCTGTCATCGAACACTTCTGGAGGACTTCCATGTTGTGCTGTTTAAATCTAAGACTACACTATGCTTTTGTTTTTCCTCACAGCTGGATGTGTTGATGACTTGGGATTGGAAAAAAAAGGCTTAGAAACAGAAAAAAATCATATATTATAGACACAAAAGTTATTCTGTTTACTATATGCTTTTTAACTCTTTTATATGATAGCTACCATTTAGGCATTAGGAAAACTTCACAGAGATTAGGATTTCTTACAGCGTTTTTAATATTTATAGTTTTATTTTTACCTTCATTTCTTGTTCTTTCAGCTACACATAGTGAGACTTAAAACATGTATTTTCAGATCAAAAGGAAAGTGATTAGATACTCTTCCTTTCCCCAAATTGCCTTGTTCTTCAGAACAGATTTATTCCTTTACAAATTGTAGGAGTATGTTCATTCCCTAATGAATTAAGAATTCATGAGACGCTATCTTTGTCTCTCTGTTTTTTCATGGAGTTGTCTGTGCTGCTGCTGCTGTTTTGTATTGGTGCATGGTACTGTAACCTCAAGTGTGAAACGCAGTTGACATTTTTTTTTTGCCTGAGGTGTATATAGACTGTAGTTCTCCTTGGAAGAAAAAAGATGCAGTTTCTTCTTTAATGCAACTTGCTTCTGTATAATTGCATGCTTCATTTGAATCATGGTTGAACTATAGAATCACCACTACTATGCTACTGTAATATTTTCAGTATTACAGCAGGGTTCTTCAATACTGCAGAATACTTTTTGAGGGAAGAAAACACAAATTTGTTTTTTATTTTAAAAGGGCCAGAAGTCTTAAATCTTAACATTATTTTATCACTTCTCCAGACTGTTTTCTTCAAGTGTAATAAGCTAACCTGCTTACATGCTTTTCAGTATACACAGTGTGGATAAATGCTAATAAAAGTATCTGAAGCAGTGGTGTGGGTAGGGTTTACAAGCTCTTTCAGCAGAGAAATGGTTAACGTAGGCACTGGCAAGACAGCAGATGGGATGATGAAATGCAGCTGCAAGGGATAAATGCACTCAGGAGAAGGCTGCAGAGGAGGGGAAGTGCCTAAGGAAGTAGGGAGAGCACTTAGAGCAGTGCTGGTAGAAGGGCATGCTGTGAGGCTCAAGGTGACATGAGCCTCAGAAAGAAGGTTATAGGAAAACAGCTATGTGAAGGGGAAAAAATAAAGATGCACTTTTGGGAATGGGTTTGAGGATGAGTAAAGAGCCTTTTTTCCTAGCAAGGCTGTCCCTGGCAAGGTTGAGTCCTGGCACTCAACCTGCTTGTAAGGGCATGGGTAGGGTTCAGCTCCCCAAACTTCAAAAGTTTTTTATGTGACAGAAGTTTCCATTTGAGCTTGTTGGTGTTGGTCCCTTTACTGTCAATGGAAAGAAACAGATGATTTTAGGGCATGATTCATCTGACCTATTTTGAACACCTGCCTTAGGAGGAGTTGAATCATGCCCTGGAATTGTTTCTTTCTCTCTATTGACTATAAAGAGAGCCCGGGGCGACTAGCTCAGATTTAAACACCTATATAATAGATATCTTGGCTTGGCCAGGTGTAAATGGTCCCAAAGAATACCATGTAAGTGCTGAAGTTGATGTTTGAATGTCATAATTGTGACAGCGCTAGAGCATGAGGACTACAGCAGTTTCTCTGCATTTACCTTTTACTCCACTGCTTTGTTTCTATACAGGATAGAGGCACTGGGAGGTGGTCTAAGCGCAGCCACTTTGTGCCTCTGGGAGCGTGCTGAGGTCTGATGGCTGCACAGCTCTGGTGGTTGTCAGGAATTGCTTCCCTCTGATCTTCAGGAGAAGAATTCACAAAGGAGAGAGAGAAAGGGAAAAAAACGAAAACACCCTGGGTCCTTCCTAAGAATGAAATTTGGCAAGCCTACCAAGTTTCTCTATGTGCTAAACTATCTCACAGCGCCATTTGTAAAGGAGCACTTCAGTGATTAGGAGGAAAATTGTGAAATTTTGCTATGGAAGGGTTAAGGTTATGTTGATTTGAGATTTTTACATGGGAAAGGTAAGGTTATCTTCACATCAGCTATTTTTCCCATGAAAATATGCTCAGTTCTGTCTGAATGGCAAGCCTCCATGTAACTCAGTTCACCTAAATTTGACTTGGTATTTGTGGACACGTCTCACATGACATCGCTGTGTCACAAATTCCTAGCTGTGAAATCAGGATTGCTGCTGTAGCCTTCATCTGCAAAGGAGATGAATTTTCCTGAAGCTTTTGTTTAGCATAAATGATGAAAGCCTTCAAAAAACCAATGAGGAAATTAACGATTGTTCTTTCAAACTAGAGTTTCAGTAATTTCTGGTAAATAAGATATTGGGCTAACCATTCAACAATAATGAAATCTTTTATAGATGTTCATCAAATGTGCACTATGGAGCTGATGTATTTACAAAGGTGCTCTGGAAAAACAGTTCAAAAAAATGGCCACTTCTAATTCTGGCATTTCTTAAAGGCTGAATATGTGCAAATGACTTCAGCAACCATAATAACATTCTTTGATGGAACAGCTACTTGGATGAATGAGGGGGCAGCAGTGGATATTGTCTACCTTGACTTTAGAAAGGCTTTTTTCACTGTCTCCCACAGCATCCTCAAAGGCAAATTCAGGAAGAGTGGACTGGATGAGTGGTCAGTGAGGTGGGTTGAGAACTTCCACAGTAGAAGAGAGACATGGAGCTCCTGGGGCAGGTCCAGCAGAGGGCAACAAAGATGATGAAGGGATGGGACCATCTCTCTTATGAGGAAAGGCTGACAGAGCTGGGCCTGTTCAGCCTTGAGAAGAGAAGACTGAGAGGGGCCCTCATCAGTGTCTATAAGTGTTGAAGGGAGGGTGTCAAGAGGATGGAGCCAAGCTCTTCTTGGGGGTACCAAGCAATAGGACAAAAGGCAAAGGGCAGAAACTGATGCACAGAAAGTTCCACCTGAACACGAGGAAGATCTTTACTGTGTGGGTGACTGTGGAACAGATTGCCCAGAGAGATTGTGGTATCTCCCTCACTGGAGATATTTAAGAACCACCTGGATGCAATCCTGTGCCATTGCCATGAGCTCTGCCATGAGCTCCATGACCCTGCTTGAGCAAGGAGGTTGGACCAGATGACCACTGTGGTCCCTTCCAACCTCACCCATTCAGTGATTCTGTGATTATTTAAATTAAATTAAAAATTTATGTGCAATAAAAAAATAAGGTTTCTAAGGTTCACTGTAATTATAAGTCTGTCTGTAATGTCTAGAAACATAAGTTTGAGGCTGTTGTTTTCTTTATAATGTTTGTGTTAAGAAGTGAAATATCTTCTCTTATTATCAAGCACAAGCTTAAAATAATTTTAATTTCTCTATAAGCTCATCACACACCAAGTTTGGCACATCTCCTTTTTCTACAGTAGGAGCTTGGATATTTGTCAACACAACAGACTTGGCTAGAAGGAGTACATTTAGGTCAGACTACAGATCTATAGTCTATATTTATTCTTTACATTTACAGTAAGATGATATCATCAGTGACTGTTTAAAGATGGCAATATTTGAATTTAAAAATTAACGGAACTAATTCTTAATTATTTTATAGTTTAGAAAAAGTTCTGCCTACTTTTCATATTAATTATCCAGTTATTTCATACCTCAAGTACAGAAAAGATAATTTTTCAATATCACCATTTTTCATTAAACCTCCCCTTTAACAAACCTAAGCACAAAGAAGCAAGTCCTCAACCAATAGGATATTTTTTGGTTTTTGGTCTGTGTTTTGTATATTTTCAGATACCGTGCTTTTCTTTCACAGGCTATTCAAATGACTCAAGGAGGATTAAGTCTTTGCTTAATGAGTAATACACAAGCATGTTTTCAGAATTGGCCCTAAGAAGTGAATTCAAATCAGGAAATATTTTTGTCAACACACTATACATACACCTGGAATTTAAAAGAAAATTATCTGTAATGGCAGATTTAGATTATCATTTTACCTACATCTTTTTGTGTATATTTTATTCTGTTTCAGTGCTTCAAGTTAGACTAAATGATCGTTAATGATCCTTCTAGTCCTATGTTTGATGATACTCCCACATAAGGGGAGAAGAGCACTGAAGAGGCACAAATGAGATCTGCTCTCTTACTATGCTTGTATGGAAGCTGAAGCCTTCTTATGGCTAGAAGAGAACACATCTAACCTCCTACTCTAGTAACAGGATTAGAGGAAAATCTGATTATGGGAAAATTTCAGGATGATCCAAAAGTGTATTCATTGCTTATTGTATTTGCCATATATGCCAAGTTCTCTATACGTTCTAATGTTCAACGAAAGGACCTGAGGCTTGGATTAAAAAAGTAAGGAATATTTAAGTGATGTTATGTAATTATTAGAAATAAAATATAAAAATTCCCAAATTACAAGGCATGTCTCACTACAGAAGTCAGGTAAAACATATGAGGTTATTGGATGAAAGGCTTGGTGGAAAGGAGAACTCTCCCACTCAGATAACCAAGCAGTTTAACAAGGCTGCCTAGAGCTGGAGCTAAAACTGTCTTAGATTAGTTTAATTTATTTCCCTTTTGCATGAATACAAGGCAAATCCAGGAGTCCTGCTAAGAAAGCTGACACTGCCTTTCCAGGGTATCTACTTTTTTATCTACTCTGAGCTGTTAATCACATTTGATACCTTGGTTTAAAAGAAGAAGGTCAAAGATATGTGGATGAGCCTTTTTGAAGGAAAGACTGTCAACTTGTTCTTTGTTGATAGAAGTTTCTGATTCTGTAGCTGTACACATTATACTTGTGCATTTTCACTGTTACTGGATACTACTTTTTAATGACAATACTGTTTCTGACTTCTGACTAAATTAAGAAAATATCTGAGGCAGACTAATTTATTACTTTCATCACCTTAAGATATGATTTGAATATGTAAAATAAATAGGGAAAATGACAATTCCCATGCATTTGTTTGAACAAATAGTTGTAATTCAATACCAGTGAACTCTCCCTGCATTAAGAAAAATGTGGGTGTAAATAAACCCCATATCTTGGATCTTGAATGTTTGTTTGTATTTATATACATACACACACACAAATTTTTTTTTTTTTCCATGTGAAACTTTTGGTCACTGTTAAGATTTCTTTCATTTTTAATATCAGATTTATATTTCCCTTTGCTGGGATTTTGGAATACTATATCTGAAAAGGATCTTCATCTTCAGTATCTAGTGGACTTAGTCCACACAGATCGACTTCTTGCAATCGTTGATTAACTTTTTCCCAGAATGAAGCAGTAGCATAAGTCTGCCTTGTATTTGATAAACAAGTCTGACACACTCTCTAAAGACTCAAGAAATATATCCTGAGTGTTTCATGATAACAACAGAAGCTGCGTAAGACTTACTAAGCTGAGGGAGTAGAAAAACTTCAAGGAAAGAGAAAAAATAAAGTAATACATAAAACTTTTGAAGATTTGGACCTAAGTACTAATAATTTGTATTCTGGGAAGTGCATGGCATCTCTGGTAAAACCTTTATAAACTCTCCTGGGAGTTTTTTTAGCGTGGCAATTTTTATATCACTAAGGACAAGCAAAACAGGTTAAGTCAGTCACTGTCCACCTGGATGTTCACCTGAAGAAGTCCAACCACAACTGATTTTTTAGTGATTTAGTTGTCAATTAAATATAAAAGATAAGGGCATTTTTGTATCCCTATATGGTAAACATCCACTCCCCCCTCCCCAGTTCCAGCCAGATAAATGGATACTTTTTGATACTTAGGAAGTACTTGAGGTGCTTGTGGTGCTCAAGAACAACCATGCTTACAAATTCAATGTGGTGAGTTTGGTGAGTTTAGTGAGTAGGCAGGCAATTCGGGGTTTAACTCTCTCTGGTAGCCAGCAGCTGTGCCCATCGCTTGTCCTTGTGACCCAGGAGCACAGGAGGAGTAGCTGTGAAAATAAATACTAGTGATTATGCAGATTTCAGTCACTGCTCTGATTTGGCACTGATATGTCGCCAGGCCTCTTTTTTCCATTGTGATGTAAATGGCCAAACTGAGAGCTCATTTAATAAAATACCAATAACTTTAGCAAAAAGAAGCCCAAATTTTAATGCCTTTTTTTGTGATATGTTGGGCTAGTTCAATTCTTTTTCTTTTTTTTTACAGTTGGTCATAAGTGTTTCTCTGTTTGCTTATGAGACTATCATCACTGTAGTGCAATGAATGCATAATAATAGCTTTATAGGTGTAAAAGTCAAAATGCCATTAGTGCTGAGACGTTTTGCCAACTGGATATTGTCTGGAAGAACCTAATTTTTAATAATATAATTTGCTTAAAGTTATGTATTCACAAAGTTAATAGTCATAGAAATTTCCCATGCACTTTTTTTTTTTTGAATGGAAATGGCCTGTCAGGTGCCATGTTATTAAAGAACATTAGTTAAATTAAAATTGCACCTTGGCTGAGAGTGTTCACAACCCTTAATGGACTTTTTGCAGTTTATTTCCAAGTACTTGCCTACTAATAAGGTTACAGGCATATTAAGATGAGAGTATTTGTGGGGGGAAATTGTGTGCTTGAAAAATAAAGCCAGTTTCAGCTGCATGTCTTTTGAGCCTTAAACTTATCACAGAGAAGGTGAAGCAAGGTAAGCACCACTCCTGCCATTGTTGCTGCAGTCTGGCAAAGCACTGAGCTGCAGCAAAGGGGAAGTAAGATGGGTGACTGCCCCAGGTACTCTGAAATAAAAAGCTTAAATAGCAGGGAGGTCTGAGCCTGTCCTGCAAGAAGGGTTGTGTGTCCTTGGTGTGAGACTGGTGACAGGCAGTAGCTGTAAACATCTGGAGGTGGAAATGTGGAGAATCACTCTCAGGAGCAATCAGCTTCCTTCCTTCCCACCCCGTCTTTATGCCACAATATTTTCTTACAGTTTTTCTGCAATAACCTACATTTAGTGAGAGCTTTGTTACACATTTATGGTCTTGTGCAATTTGATAACTCCTCCAGACAGCAGAGTAACTTTCCACAATACAAGCATATTATTTCCGAAAATTGTCGGGGTCTCAGGAGACTTCATCAGTATTTATAAAATGTCTTTAGATGTTTCTGTGAGAGGTGTTTCATATTGTCATAGCTGTTGTGGAACAGACCTTCCTCCCTCCCTCCCTCTATCCTATACCCAAAACAAACATCTCTACAGTGGTAATGAGAAACTTCTATAACACTGAGACAATTTTTTTCCTCAAAGGGCCGTGCCATATGTTTCATGGGATTTTCCACATCAATATTCAAGTCTCGCCGTGGTAGCACAGCAGAGCTAGCCACATCAATACAACACCCTCAACTGGGCCTGAACCAAAAATACCACATTGACTCTAAGTCATACAGGCTTTTTTTCCCACTCTTTAGTCTCATCCTAAATGGAACTTCTCTCTGTTACCTCCAATACTCTGTACCAGCAGAGACAAGACAGGAAAGAAGCAGTTTGAATTGCTGCCTTGTCCATGAGACTGTCTCGGTGTTCCTTACCTGCAAGTTGTTCACCTGAACATCTGGCTGGCTTGGGGTGGTTTTTTCTTTTAATTGCTGTACCAGCCTTTGCCATGCAACCCATTCCTTGTTTCATACGAGCAGCAACCAGGTTCGTTATCTTCTGTTCATTCTGGTTATCTTGTTCTGGATGGGTCACAGAACTGTTTTCTAGACTACATCTCATGTTAGCTTCATTGCATGGAAACAATGTATGGGGCTATGAAGCAGAGGGAACTGGCAGCTATAGCTGTTTATGGTTTTCATCTCTTGAAGAGAAAGATTTGAGATTTCACTTTTCAGCTTCAACATGGAACTAAATAAGCACTTTCTGAAAGTGTCATATTAGGTTAAAATCAATGGCAGCAATGCAGAGGCAGATAACAAGAGTATGAATGACCCAAATCCAAATTAGAAACCCTATTCTGAACTTTCAGAAGTCAAAAGACAGAAAGAAAGATTTTAGTTCTACACATTGGATCACAAACTAGTGTGACGATATTGCAAAAAAGTAGATAGCACTCTTCCACTAACTGTCAAAATATCCTTTAATGGGAGAATTTCTCCAATTTGTACTTGCTCCTGCAGAATATAAGTCTTATTTTTATAGTTTTCTTCTTTCAAATATGCAGATTTTAATATGCTACTAGCCAGGTTAGTACTTCTTAAAAATGTCAGTACTTTTAATTAATAACATCAGAAAGAAGTCTTGCTTTTATTAAGGAACAGAGAGAAGTAGAAATTATCTTTCCATCTTTAATAACTGGAGGGCTAAACCTTATCTTGATAAAGTCTGCAGAGATTAATCCCTTGCACAGAAGCTAATTAATAGATTTTAAAAGTGACCAACCTTGATTTGTTTGTTTGTCTGTTTGGTTTTTTTAAAAAGAACTGTATGCATTATGTCTCTAACCTGTATGGCAGTATTTGCATAGTTTTCAGCATTCAGTTAACTGCAACCATCTACAAATTAATAGCAAAGGAAAACAAATATTGCCTAACTGCAAGAAATCTGAAAATCCTTCTGTTTGGGGCGGATTAGCCTTTACATTGGTCCAAACATGACAACTAGTGGGAGAGATTAATTGCTGGAGATGCATGATTCAAATATGCATGTGCAGCATCATCACCAAAGGAACCTTAGGCAGCACAGGTCACCCCTGAATGACTAGACTGGTTCCAGGAAACAGAAGCAGTACTGTTATTAACAGGTACTGTAAATCAGTGTCAAAATGAAAAATCTTGAACAATTAGAAAGTAATAATATTGTACTGTTGAAAAAAAAATTAAGACTCAGCAATAAATTTACTTGAGTGAAGTAAATCCATATGTCCTCCAATAAAATTAAAAGACTCATAAGCATTCATTTCAGTTAAAGATTTATAACTCATTACCATGAGAGTAAGGCTGAACCATAAATTCCAGAGGAAATTTAGTGACTAGCCAGCAGGAATTTCTTTTTTTTTGTGTATACAGATTGAATTATAAAGCTGGTCTCACAACATTATTTTTAAACTTGGTGGTCATCTTTTTATTTTCTAATTTCAGCTTGTTTTGAGGATTAACTTTTTTTTCCCTAAATTACACTTTAGAATATTTCTTCTGATTTTTAAAAAAATTATTTTCTTGTCTTTGATGATGTGTCATACCTATGGCCTACAACATTTATTAGGAGGGAAGTTCAGATCCATGTTTTCACTCTTGGGGTTTTTAGGAGACGAAGGCATTCTTGGAGAAAGATTAATTTGGTAACAAGAGAAATCCATGCAATGTGTCATCTAGCACAGTATCATGTCTCTAATGGTCAGCTGTAGCAGTTGCTGGAGACAGGACAAGCATACTGGGAACTTTATTTTCACTAATTATCCCAAATTTCAGTTGTCAAAATTTTGGAGGCTTTCCTTTCAGACTTTCAAGGTGACAAAATAATTGCTAAGGGTCAGAAGGGAATACATCCCGAAAACTTGAAACTAAATAGATTTTCCCCTGGGCAACATCAGCTGCTTCTTACCATTCCTAACTTTTTGACATCTGGGAATAAACAGTCCTGGAGACTAGTGTTATACTAGCATTAATGTGTTGTTGCAATATCTAATACCTTAAAAAAATAGCTTATTGTTTCTGTAGTTCTTTTCCAAAAATGATAAATAGGCAACATTTGTTACGTCTCAGAAAAATTAGAATGAGATATGTTTTTCGATTTCACTGCTGTATTCTCAGGGCTGTAGGTTTGCCTGCATATGCTGTTTTCAGTTGATAAATTATGTTTTCTCTGTCTTGTTATATACAGACCTATACATAGCACGTGGTGACTTTTCCCCCTGATACATAACTACTTTCTTCCATGCAAATGTAAATGTTAAGGTATTTTCAGAAATCAGGCAGAGTGAACATGCATTAACCAGGAAGTTAATGCACACAGGCAGCAGGATTTTTTTTTCTTTTTCTTTAATTTCCAGCTAGCTTTACATGTGTCATTCAAAGTTCAAGGCAAGGAGATAAAAACAGCCACTTTTGTAAACAGGTAATTATTAGTAGTAGGCAAAGGTAAACTTATCTATTTTGAAGGGAGTGTTTTTATATAAACACATCAAGAGGGCCTCCAGCTTGCTTTCAGAGCAGGTTTTTAGTAGATAGCAGATAAGTACTCTTGAAGGACCTGCATTTCACAGAACTGTTTCACCTTTCTTCAACAGTGCTGTCATGATGTTTCGGGTGGATTTGAAAGGAAGGCTGAGTGGTTGTTCACCTCTGCTTGCCCTTTGCCTACCCTGGCCTTTCCATACTTGGGAGAGAGAGCTGTGCTAAGTTATCCCTCTTCTGTGAAGCAGTTGTTGTGCTTTTCCTATTCCTAACTTGCTTTTTGGGCCACATCCAGGTATGACCCCAGTAAGGATAGGGCTCATTCCCAGAAGGGAGTATTCTCTTGCTCTTCTCCTATTAAAGCCATCTTGCTTCTTATTTTTGAGAATGCCACCAAAGATTTTTACCTATCCATTCTGGCATCTGCAAAAACTTGTGCTTGTATCAGCAATAGTGCAGTCAGGGGGATTGTGTCAGTGATCTACCCCCTGTGCTCAGCACTAGTGAGGCTGAACCTCAAATCCTGTGTTCAGTTTTGGGTCCCCCATGACAAGGACATTGAGGTTCTGGAGCGTGTCCAGAGAAGGGCAATAAAGCTGGTGAAGGGTCTGGACCATGAGTCCTATGAGCAATGGCTGAGGGAGCTGGGGGTGTTTAGCCTTGGAGAAGAGGAGGCTCGGGGGAGACCTTATCACTCCCTACAATTACAAGGCAGGGAGGGGGGACTCAACCTCTTCTCCCAAGTAACAAGTGACAGAATGAGGGGGAATGGCCTCAGCTTGCACCAGGTGTGGTTTAGATTGGATGTTGGGAAAAGATTCTTCATGGAAAGAGTTGTCAAGCATTGGAACAGGCTGCCCAGGGAAGTGGTGGAGTCACCATTTCTGGAGGTGTTAAAAGATGTGTAGGTGCGGCAGCTGGGGACCTTGTTTAGTTGTGGACTTGACAATGCTGTATTAACAGTTGGAGTTGATGACTGTAAAGGTCTTTTACAACCTAAAAAACTGTGTGACTCCATGATTCTATGATACTATATAATTTTTATTTGTACTTTCATTATGCACCACTGACCTATATGGTCATATAGTTATTACTTACATTTTGCTAATGGAGTTACAAGACACAGGAAAATTACAGAGGTTTTTCATCCTGACAGAAGTTCTTCAAGTGCAAGTTCATAGCCTTTACCTGAAGCTCACCCTTCTCCTTCAGATTTATTGTGAAGAGAAGTCTAGTCTGAAGTCTAAGTTTTTCAGTGCATACACATAAGGTTTTGTATATGAGTAATTTTCATATTTGTATATGACAAGTAAGGATACAGAACCTAATTTATAAAATAAGTAATACCCTTTATAAATTTAAATTTAATTTTAAAATGCCATTTAGTTTCTGAAAATAAGATATAGTCAGGGTCACTGTAGAAAGTAAAAGACAGACATATAATAAATAGCATTGTGTAAAAGGATGAGAAGAATATTTGCATAATTTGAGATGGAAAAAAATGGCGCTACCATACGCAAAATCAGAAGAAAAATATTTTTGTGAGTGCAATATTTGGCAGATTGTTTTGTTCAAATGGCATGCTTACCTAAATCTCCCCCTGTAAACAGTATAGAGAATAATTGGTATGAAAGCTGCCATAGTTTTCCTACAAATGTATGCTGCCGATTATTCCAATATATTTTAATTTATTGCAGTGCTAAAAGCAGTATAGGCAAAGATTGTACCTTTGCTACACTGCTGAAGTAAAAGTTGAAGTACAAGAAAAATAAAATATATTAGTTTTTAGATATGTATCACTTTTATAACCGAATTACACATTTAATAGCTCTTAATGTGTTGTGGTAGAAAGAATGGTAATGAAAATGCTCAAGTTAATTTTAAATTGAGAGGACCCTACTAGAAGAAAATTTAGAGGGTGACTGTCAGACTTTGCATCTGGGAGGGAAGTTGGTGGGAAATGACAGGATCAGCTGGCTTTTCACTAACTAGTGAGAACCTAAATGGAACAGCTGTCTGCTGTTGTGTACAGAAATGCTGCAGTGTAGAGAGCAAAAAAAAAAAAAGGAACACCTAACCCAAAATTAATAAATTAATTTTCCTACAAGAAGTTATATATTGAAGTAATATCTGGATACCTACCTTGTGTTCACAAAATGCAATTCATCAGCTTAACCTCAGTGTAAAAGTTTTTGCAGAGTACAAAACAATTAAATTTCTAGGAAATAGTTAATTTTCAAATTGGTCCCTAATGAAACTTCTGTGTTCTGAATGGATTTATGCCTGAAATTGCTCCTTTATCTCCTAGTAGGGCATTCTGTTTCAGTAGATGAGTGACAGGATTGTAAGGGTAATCACACACAGGCAGAGAATATTGAGTCTGTAAAGAAGCACCAGGACTAAGTGCAGATCCTTAGCATTTTAACAAAGCCTTCTTTTCAACTGCCACACCCTTCAAAGCAGTAAGCTGTATAGCAGCACTGATGAATACAGATTTTGGGTTCCTCATACTGCTTGGAAAGCTTCCTGGGTTTTAAGCCACATTTATAAGCCCGGAACTCTAGAGCTCAGTGTAGGCAATACATCTTGTACAGGCCACATGTTAATGTTACCTGAGTAATAAATTGGTGTGTTGCAGAAACAATTGGTTTGTGTTTGTGCTGAGATGAAGTATGGGAAGGTCTGTCATTTGGCTACCAATTGTAAATAACCTGGTGCTGCAATATTAGTGATGTAATGAGGTAGAACCGTAGAATCATCATTGAACAGTTTGGGTTGAAAAGGACCTTACCAATCATCTAGTTCCAACCTGCCTGCCATGGGCAGGGAACTTTCTGCTGGACCAGATTGCTCAAAACCTTGTCCAATCTGGCCTTGAACACCACCAGGGATGGGGCGTCTGTGACTGCTGCGGGCAGCCTCTTCCAGTGCCTCATTACTCGCAACAAAGGCTTTCTTCCTTATATCTGATCTTAACCTGCCCTCCTTCAGTTTACAGCCATTCCGCCTTGTCCTATCACTACAGGCCCTTGAAAAAAGTCCCTCTCCAGCTCTCTTTTAGGCCCTTTTTAGGTACTGGAAGGCTGTTGGAAGGTCTCCCGGCACCTTCTCTTCTTAAGGTTGAACAACCTCAATTCTCTCAGCCTGTCTTCATACCAGAGGTACTCCAGCCTCATGTTCAGATCATCTTCACGGCCCTCCTCTGGACTTGCTCCAACAAGTTCATGTCCTTCTTATGTTGTGGCCCCCAGAACTGAGCATGAGGGGGTCTCATGAGGCAGAATCACCTCCCTGGACTTGTTGGCTGCACTTTGGACACAGTTGGCTTCCCGGGCTGCAAGTACACATTGCCAGCTCATGTTGAGCTTCTTGTCAACCAACATCCCCAGGTCTTTCTTATCAGGGCTGCATCAAGCAGTGTTAGCTGGAGTTGTGGGGGGGCCCTGCTTTCTGCTAACATGTTTTTTTCAGGTGAGTTTAGGTTTAGGGCTGACGGAAGGATGTGACAACTCCACCACACATTAGTTTGAGCTGTCATCAAATCAGGAGTTGATTCATTTACCCTTCCAGGGAAGTCGGTCCATTTTTGTCTGGACCTGACTTTACTACCACTCTGCTTCTCTTGCAAAAGTACCTGTATGGAGGCAGACTTATTCTTAGGTTTGGGCAAGTTGCACAGCCTGTAACATGGAGACATTACCATGAAGTATGTTAAAATAGAGTAAGGTATAATTCCACATGTAGCTTAAGTGGGTCTAAAATAACACTGCTGCTAAAGGAGGTGTGTTGACACGGCCGCCCCACCTGCAAGCATCCCCTGACTCAGGCACACAACTTTTGCCTGCTTAAACAAAAACCAGTGTGGCCTAGTGAGGCCACCTCGCCCACCCAGCTGAAAACACCCAGGGGGATGGGGATGGACCTTAGTTGCTGGTGGCCGTCCTGCTGCATGGATACATCTGCACCGGGCCTTCTTGGCAGCTGATCCTGGTTAGATGTGCCATGAGGTGGCTGTGTTCACTGTCTTCACAATGCGGGCGTTTGAAATAGCTGTGGGCCTTGAAATAGCTGTAAATTCAGCCTCATCAGCTCCCTTTTGTCAACAAGCCTTCCGGCTTGTTACAGCACGTTTTTTTGTGAACAGGGAGAACAATGTTTGCTTTAGTTCTGTAAGTTTACATCTGAAAAGACTTTTGAATCCTGGATGAAAAGTAAATATTAAATCCACAAAAATCTTATGGATTATAAAACAAAGGATTCAGGGAGGGTGGGAATTGATGTGAGAATTGACAGTTATTCTAATCAGAGTTACTACAACCTACAGATTTTTATTGGATGGGAAGTAAAAAACTAGTTAATACTTACATTATTTGTAAAGAGTAATGCCATAATTCTCCTGGGTACCTGACTTCATTAAGCGTACATGATGTTTAAACTGGCAGGTGGGTGGGTTGAATGCAAGATCTAGTGATAATCACTTGCTTGGTGGACTCACCTTGGTGCTCTTTCTTTCAAATCTCAGGCTTTGTTTCTTCCATGGTGTTTAATATTTTAAAAAGTGGCAGTTACACCTATGTGTAAAGGAAGCTGTCAGGAATAAACTGAAAATGCTGCCCTTTTCTTTTTGTGAACCCATGGGTGTTTGCTGGATATGGAGAAGCACAACTCAAGCTCTTTGTTAGGATGAGACATAAAACTGTATAGAATAACAACACCTGGGAGCATCTGTTTTGTTTAGGATCGCTGCAGGCTGATGTTTTCACCTACTGTGCACCTAATAATTGCAGTAGACGCAATTGTATTCCTTTTCTTCTCCTTTAACTGTTTTTTTTTTCTTTTCCAAGTCTGCATTTTAAATGTTTTGCCTGTTAATTTGATATTTGCATCAAAAGCCTCTAGGTTTTTTGTCATATATGAACACAATACAAAGTAATAGATTTTTCCTAATTGATTTCATCTGACATATTATATATACTTAAATTTTGTTCACAGGGATAGGATGACAGCTTAGTAAGGTTTTGGTGCAATCAATCTTTTTTTTGCCCGGGTGAAAATCTGAAAGGGGAACTTTTCCTGGTTTGTAAGTACAGTGAGTGCTGATGAACACATATAAAGCCATAATGAATTTGAAAAATATCACATGAAAAAAAGAATAGATGAAGAAGGATTAAACCCTTCATGAAAAAGCATTTCCTATCTTTTTTTTTTCCCCCTTCCAGTGCTTTTCATAGTATCAAGCTGGGTAAACTTCTTGATTTAATACTCTGTGTGGTTGCCAAAATAGGAAATTATTTCAAAATAAGCTGTTGAACAAACTTTTGGGGGGAGGGGGGGGTGGCAGAAATAAAAAAAAAAAGTTTTAAAAGGAGAAAACCACTGATTTTTAATTCTACTTTATTTTCACTTTAGACAGAAATTGAAGAAAGGGATTCAAATTCTGCTCTTCCTCCAGAGGATCTCTGAGCTGTAACTAATGGGGGTTTGCATAGTGAAGATATTACACCACTATAGGAAGGTCCAGTTGCAAGGAGACCTTAAAGGTCTCAGGTATCACCTCTCAGTTCCTTTAGCAGCAGAATGAATGCTCTAAGAAAGGAATGAATTTTAGTTGCCAAATAATATTTTCATATTACACCAAGCCGAGGAATTTTTTTGTTTTATTGAATTTATTGATTTATTGAATACTAATGCTTAAAATCTTTTTTTGAGTGAAACATGAAATAAAGTTGTTATAATAGAGATTCTCTAGAGACAAAAAAAAAAGAATTCTTATCCTGATATAAACTTTTTGACAGGTTGGGAGGATATTAATGTTTTAGTGAATTGAGTTTTAGGATGATGCTATTTGGGACCAAATCTGTCCCAAATAACTCAGAAGGGTATAGCCTTGTAAAATACGCACTTCCTACTTTTGCTAGAACTGGCTTCATTAGATGTGTGTCAGTTTAATTATTTCTACAATGAACATAAAGTGGATGAATAGATGTACTCTCCTTTTTCACCCATTCCTCAATACCTGGAATTTGGATAAGAAAATCCTCATGACTTAGTGCATTCCAATAATCCTGAAAATTTGTTTTAAATGTTCTGGAATGGAAAAAGCAAGCTTAGTTTTGCTTTACTAAAACACAGTAGTCCAGTTAGAATTATTGAAAAGCTGTAATTTCTCTTGAGTAAGAACCATAAACTTTATCAAACTTTCATTCACTAATTGTTTCTTGTCTTTTTTTTTTTTAACTTCTTTTTGGTGTCAATTTATGAGAAAAAAGGCCCCACAGTAGTTACAAAATTTTAATTCCAGTGAAAGCATGATTGCCCAAGTTTCAGGCAGATCATTATTGCAGTGGCTAACAACTTCTGAAAGGCAGAATTTCAGGTAGCAGGGCACCTAAGTGATTCTGGTTTGAATTACTGGGCACATGAATAGGTATAAAAATTTGTATTTTTTAAACTGTAGCCTAAGGAGACTCTTCAGTCATTTACAGCACTCTATGACAAGGTAAATTCACTGATGTATTTTCAAATTTTTCAGGAAAAGGATTTTGATCTCTCTTTAATGAACTTCTCTGCTTCTAGCCAACATTGGTGAACTTGTACATGTGAATAAATAAGTGAAGCAAAAGAGTGTATTTTGAAATCGTTTGCTTTTCTACATAAATTAAATCAGCAACCAGGCTGAACACTGGCTTCTGCTTTATTGCTTAGTTAATACTGTACACAACTACAAAGTTTTTAGTACTTCTGACTCTGAAGTTTGTATTAATTTTGTTCTTCAAGTTTTCAGATTCTGAGAAGCATTCAGGTATTTGTAGGCTATTCAAGCTACCTCAAAGCAATAAAACCCTACATTTGAAAGGAATTTTGTATTTAATATGATGTTGGTTTATTTTGAAAATGCTTTGGTTTTTTTTAAAAGCAAGGGAATTTGGATTTTTTTTTTTCAAGTAGCATGAGAGGAATCCTCTTAATTATCATACCGAGCATTGGTGAAGGCTGAGCTCTTGTTCTGATATATATGGTGTTCTGCTGCAATTCTTGAGGTCCTTTCACTTGAGTGTTCAGCCAGGAAAAGACGAGCAAACTTGTAATGGGAAAATCACATACATGGATGAAAGTTTGTGAGGTGCAAATAAGATGAATTGTTGAAATATAGGTATTTAGAGAAAGGGTCCTGAGGAAGGAATGAAGCAAAGGTCACCGTGAGACTAAAAGCAAGCAAACCATGGTCAGGAGCTGAAGTCTCTCTTGGATTTGCAGCACTGTGAAAAGCTGTGCCCAAGCAAGAGAAGGGTAAAGACCTTTTTAGGATACTGTGTTGACATTAATTTTGATAGCCTGAAGGGTCTTCTTTTCCTTAAGTTTTACAAAATTCCGAGAGCATCCAAACCATTTAGGTACAAACGACTTCTTTTATGGACAATGAAGCAGGCTACTTAGGCTGCTGGCATTTCTCACACCTACATTGAATCCCATCTCAGTGCTCAAGGATGTAGGATTACTGAGAGGCAGCAACGCCTGTTCTTCCAGCGACACAACCCCGCCTGTCCTTGGGCCACCAGGCCAAAGTGCTATGGTGCTTGAAGTCTGTGCTGGAATAGCTGTTTTGCACTTTGTGTGAAACAGCTGTGCCAATAATAACTATATAGAAAGCACTATCCTTCAGGAGCAGGAGCAGGGGTCAGACCTGCTCTGTGACCCTTCTGTGCCCACCAAGCGTAAACAAACAAAGAGGTTGTTGAAAATTCAATCTGAGTGACGTCTTTTAAAAGTGTATTTCATATCCTCTTACTGAGGGACTAGGTTTTGGGTTAGACGCTTCATTCTTGCTGTTAGTCTAGAATACATTAAAATTTTTAGCTCAGGATTTCAACTTATCTAAACCTGCAATTATTCTTATAGCACTTTATCTATGAGGTGAATTCACAACACAAAGTAGTAATAATAATAATAATCCAACAGCCAGGAATTGCTTAACATAGTGTTGCTCAGGAAAGCACAAATCTGATATTATGTGTCTGTGTGTGCGCACATGGCCCATAGATTTCTTTCCTTACTCAGGTAAATAACAGAAGTCAGCAGATCTTCAGGGCATTGCCTGGTATTAGGACCTGGAGCAGGGCTGCTCTGCTCACGGAGGTCTCTCCGAGTGCTTCACCCACTGCTCTTCTAAGGTCTGCATACCTCAGCAAGGCTGACTCAAGACTTGCCCTTGCATTAATGTGGTTCTCTGACTGTTTTTATACTGACCACTGTGTACTCAAAGAGACTGGGTACACATTTTCAAGATGGAGTTCTTTGGCTACTTCTTGCCGAATTAAAAGACATCCTGGAATGAATAAGTTTCACATATTGAAATTCAGCTATAGCCATGTACATGAGTCATCTCTAAGAAGGTTTCTCATTGTCTAGAAGAGGAAAATAACTGTATTTGAAGAAGAAGGAACTCAGATATGATTGATTCATCTGACCTGACATTCAGGCAGGTGTTTACAAAGCACATGGCTGATCAGAGTATTACTCAGCTGTGAAAAAATATGTACTCCATACTTGTCCCATTTCCTTGTAAATTCTCAGCCAAAAATTGATTTATTTTTGAATTAATGTGTACCATGCTTTGTTTGTTTGACATATTTTTTTTTACAGATCACACTCTTTTACAAACTGTTTTGCTCAAATCAATATTTGCTACATTTATTCTCCAAGGTGTGGAGTGATCCTGTGACATCCTTATATCTTGAAAGAGCCGCTGACATTCATGTCTGTTTACAATACTGAGTATTTTGCAGTATTGAACTCTGATTACCCTTGTACTGTCTTTGATGTCTGCATCTGAGTCTGTCTGCTTGAGGAGTCTCTCATTTCTTGACATTATTATTTTCAGCTTGTGTACTGTTGTTTAGTGAAAGGTAAAAATGGGCGTGTGAAGGATTAGTCTGTTGATTGCATTGGGTCCCTTTCACAGCAGTCAGCAGAGCTGCCTACACTGTTCCTTTGCATGAACTCCCTTTTCCCCAAGGACAACTGAGAAAAATTGTCCTCCATTCCCCTTTTGCCATACAGTTTTTTAATTGATCACACTGAAGATAGACATATGGAAAGTAACAAGCAACATTTGTTCTAAAAGAGCATTCAGATCAAATTTATGCTTGTTAAAATGATCTTTGCATTCAGACGCAAGTATGAGCATATAAGGAAAGAAAGAGTTAATTTGAAATGTATTTACTTGACTTGAGTTACACACTTTCCCGGTCCTTTGCTTAGTGTCTAAGGCTACATATATATAGAAAAAGTATATTAAAGAATTAATTAATTAACTGACACATGGAGTTGCTCTTTTTTATTTTCGACTTTGAACAAAACTCCCCAGCTGCTAATCCTTTCCCAAATTGACCCTTATTATGTGTGAAGTATTTAGTACATCATTTTCAGATGGGAAAAACTATTTAATGCATTTTCTAAAAGGCTAAACAAGGAAAATGTGACACACTGGTGAATAGGGTGGGTGATTTAGTAACAGGAGGCATGGATAAGGCTGATAGTCTCAATGTCTTCTTTTCCTTAGTCTTCACAGAAAAGTCTGTCAGGCCTCATGCTCAGTGAAAGGCTTGGGGGAAGAGGAGAATGACCAGCAGTGGGTGAGGGTGGAGCCAAGGATTAGTTTTGAGAGTATAACCCATACAACTGCATGGGATCAGATTGGCTGCATTCAAGGCAGCCTAGAGACCTGACTGATGTACTTGCACGGCCACTTGCTATCATCTTGGAAAGTCAGTGAGACCAGGGTAGGTCTTCAATGAGTGGAGAAAGGCAAATGTTGCACTTGTCTTCATAAAAGGCGAAAAGGACAATCCGGGGAACTACAGAGTTTCAGCCTCACTGTCACCCCTTGGGTATTTCAGAAAAGGTCTTCTTAGAGCACATTTCTGGGCATCTGGGAGATGCCAGAATAAATTGCTGAGAATAAATCATGTCTGACAAACCAAACTGCTCTTTTTGATAAATTCACTGGGTTGGTGGACTAGGAGAGAGCAGTGAACAGCATTTATGACTTTAGCAAAGCTTTCAACACCATCTGCCACAATATTCTTCTGTCCAAGTTAGGACATTCCAGACTAGTTAATGGACTACCAGATGGGTGAGAGGAATGGATGATCAGGCTAAAGTTCAGTGGTCGTGCTCTACCTGGGGGTCAGTTACAAGCGCAGTACTGCAGGGGTCTGTCCTGGGTCCTACCCTGTTCAATAACTTTGTCAATGACTTGGAGGAGGAGGTGGAAGGCACCATCAACAAATTGAGGTCCTCAATGTATTTGAGGGTAGGGTTGCCATCCAGAAGGGTGTAGGCAAACTAGAGGAGTCATGAATTCCAACAAAGGCTTTTGTGAAGGCCTCCGGTGAGGGTGGTCAAATTGGTCAGTGCTGGGGCAGGCTGAGGAAGAGGGGCTTATTCAGACTGGGGCTGAGATGGCTTCAGAGGACCTAACCACAGGTACACATTGCCTACAGGGAAGGAACTGAGAAGTCTGAGCCAATCTCTGAGGCAGTGGCCACAGACTGAAAAATGGAAAAAGTTACATCCTTTTATAGGGTTGTATGCTATGTCCATCTCAGGAGGACACTTGGGCGGTGGGACAGGACATACCCATAGAAGTTGTGCAGTGTCATTCTTGCAGGGTTTCAAGGTGCAACAGGGTAAAGCCCTGAGTGACCTGGTCGTACCTCAGAGTTGACCCCCATATGAGCAGGAGGTTGGACTATAAACCTTCTGATGTCCCTTCCAACCTGAGTGATTCTGTCCTTGAATAGAAATAAAATTATATTTAGCTTTCACAGAATGTTAGGTAATATTTCAATTTTTGTGTGTTCAGACAAGATTTTTAAATTGGGAAGTGAGGGATTGAGCTGTCTTAATCTGTGTGTTCTTTCCAGAGTTTGAGCATCAGTATTAATAAGCACTGGGTATGCAGAGGCAGAATAGATGAAAAGAGGGAGATTTATCTTCTGAATTGGTGGTGTCTTCACTTGGTTTCAATCAAAAGAAAATATTTTACTTAAGAGCTGGAGCCCATACACTTCAATTTCTTGGAGATAAACTGATTCCAGTGTGATTATTTACTGGATGTATTCCATCGACTATAATGTTTAATGTTTCTCTGACTGATTGTTCTGACAGATATTCCTTATGTACTAATATAAAAATAAAAAGGGAGGAAGGGAGCTTGAGTTAGCAGCCTTCCAAACAACAAAATTATAAATCCACTACTGGGATTTTCTTCCCTTAAGCCTGACATTGTTTTCTTCTGAGTGAATTTATATCTTGTGAAGAGTGAAGAAAAAAAATTGCAACTGTGTTTTGCAAATACAAGAATCTGTGAAATAGAATAAATTGCCAGCTATTGGCTTGATTCTGAAACTTGAATCCAAGCACATGGTTGATTAGTCATACAAGTATTCCTCAAGTAAGCCAGCGCCCTATTTTCAGGTGTCAGGTTTTTATAACTTGCTATGATGTGATGAACAATTTAAGATATTTAGAGTTGATGTGAATATTAGAACTGTAATTATACCTGGGCTGGCTGTGTGGTTCCTTTCTGGTTATTGAGTTTCCAGTCTACATCTAAGTGTTTTGAAAGCACAGACTTTTTTTTTTTTGTGTAGGAAAGGTACATGCTACCAAAATACAGGGCAATTTTACGGAGTATATAAGGTATCATAATGAATATTCCCCTTCTCCCTACTCTCCATTAAAATAGACAAAATCTAAAAAGACCAAGGGCCTAATCTGGTGTATTTGTTACTGCCTTAGATCTGCCCACAGCTCTCCCTTGAGGCATGCAGAAAAATTTGATAAGCAAACCTTACCAGATGGCTAATGCTTGAAGGGAACGTTTTCCTACAAACATTGCAAAGTACAGAAATGTTAAGGCGTAGCAGCATTCTACAGGCGTAGGACTGCTTTGTACTTCGAAGTGCATGCTCACATATCTTCTGGTGGGGGGTCAATGGACTGAATCAGCTTTTCAAATACCCTTGGCACAGCTGACATTAGCGTGCAAGTTTGTGGTCTTGACTGAGTCAAAAAGTGAATGCATTTGTAGGGAATTAAGGTGCCTCTAATGTGCAGGTTCCTCAACATCCTACAGATATGTGAGGGTCTGGACAAGGAGGAAGAAGCCATAAAAAGGGAAGGAAAATCTGGCAAAGTTGTTAGCCTGGAGCTGACACTGTGGTGGACACACCACGAGTGAGGACAGGAGCTTGCTTAAGCTAAGAGCCAGCTGGTGGCTGTTGAGAGAGCAGCGTGTTCTACCTCCTCTGTCCCCATCCCTGCCCTTGTGTACAGCTGATGCAGCCAGGTAAGAGTCTGTTGAGTAGAAGTGGTCTTTTAGCCTTACGTGTTGTGGATGTGTCATGAAAAGAAATTTTTGTGGTACTGAGGCAGCCTCCAGGGAGGAATATCACATCCTGTGACACAGTTGTACTCAGACAAGCTCTTAAAACTTCTCCTATACAAATGAATGAGGAGAAAATAGATTCAGATTGTTATTGTATATTTTTAATTTCTTCTTTTAGAAATTGTGTTTGGGGATTGCTAGTTTTCTATATCCTGTAATATAATTTCTCTTAGATTTTGGACATTTGGGAAGAAACGAGCCTGATTTTAAAATGTAAGGACAAAGTCCCTAGTTGTAACTCCAGGATATGATCCATCAAGTCTAGAAGTGTATGCAGCTAGTGCATCCATCTATGCTTTACATCCCCAAGGTCCAGCATCATGTTCGGCACAGATTTTGACAAAGTGGAGGGAATGGAAGGATTCCTGCTAATACTCAGGTCTGTTGAGGTTGGGGGAACTTTACCCAACCTGTAGTATAAGATTGGGATCTGAGGTGATGTTAGTATCTCCTCCAAATTTGCAAACTTTTACCTTTATTTGCTCTTTTCTCCTCATTGTTTCTTAAGTCTCATCTACAGAGATACTATAGACAACATTGTACAAATCTTAAACAGCTGAATGGACTCAGTGATCTTGAAGGTCTTTTCCCACCTTAACGATTCTATGATTCTCAGTTTTACATCCTCTTCTGAGCATGAGAGGTAACAGTGACAACTGAGCTGTTATATATCAGTTGTTGGCAAACAGTTATCTTTTCTTTGTGTAATAGATTTTGTAACCTTGAGCTGTTGGAAATGAAGTAAAACACCAAGGCAAAGCAGTAACTCTGGATGGTTGTGTTACTGGAAAGCATCCCATAATTGCTTCCTAAAACATTTAATCATGAAATTCTTTGCTTGTCAGACTTTATGTAAGCAACAGATCATAGGTCTGCTGGAAAAAGAAACCTCAGTAAACTGCAGAATTTTATTGTTGTAACCTATGGAGCATCTCTTCCCTTGGTGTTCATCAAGATGACCTTCTTAAGAAGTCCAAAATTTGCTATCTTCAAGGTATGAAAACAATTAGCTTAGCCATTTATAGGACACAAATGTTTTGCATCACCTTTGAACACCTTTAAGCACATTTGTACCCAAAAATAGGTGTTGTCAGAAGATAGTGTTGTAAGGGAATTTTACTTGTTGGTTGTGAATCACACCTGAAATGAGTGAGTAATCATTGCTAATTTGACAGGCAAGCACCATTAAGTTACAGAATTATGTGTCTAAAGTTACTGCAATATTAAAATGTTTGTAAAACCAAATTCAAAACATATTCCCCTAAATGCTAAAACAAATTTTCTGCTACATTTGCAAAAGCAATAAACGTGAATATCTTTGTTCACGTGAAAACTCTTTTTTTTTAAAATATGAAGTAAAATCCAAAATTAGTAATCTATGAGGACCACGTGCTGTGTTTCAAATTTTAGCAGTTATTCTTGTAGTCTTGCCTTAAGAAAGAAAAATAAGATAAAAATATCAACCTAGGAACATTATTTTTCACTGTTCGACTTCTGAAGGCAAAGGAAAATATACTGTAAGAGTACCTACAGAGCTACCAATTAGTGCCTGGTAAAGCACTGCATAGTGGAAATTACTTGCAGGATGAGGGAGCCAAATACTGGTACAGATCATATTGATAAATAATGTACCTCAGCAGCTTCCTGTGGTGTTTAATCTTAGCTGTTTCAAAATGTTTTCCATAACTGTATGAATAAACCACCTATTACACACAGTAAAGAGTATTTCATTATTTTCTTCCCTGCATTTTTTATGGTGGATCATGTAGCACACCTCACCTCTAGAAAAGAAAAGGAAAGCCAAGCAATGCATGCCAATCACTCTTCCTTAAGAGGCTGAAGGATATGATTAAGTGGTACAAGTTTAAACAACACTATAAGTCTCTTACAGAATCAGGAGTGGACCGGATCAGTGAAATTTCTGTACCTCCATACAGAAGGTGCTTCTCTGTTTCAAAGGGAGCCTCAGCTGAGGCCACAGAGCCCCACAGACATCCACTAAGATCTTGAAGAGTGTTCACTGGCATCAGAAGAGTTTCAGGTACAATCTTTCTACACAAGGCAGTCACGCACCTGCAAAAGATTATTTACATGAAAATCATAGAATCAGAGAATCATAGAATGGCTTGGGTTGGAAAGGACCTTAAAGATCATCTAGTTTCAACCTGCCTGCCTTAGGCAGGGACACCTTCCACTAGACCAGGTTGCTTAGAGCCCCATCCAACCTGTCCTTGAACACTTCCAGGGATGGGGCAGCCACAACTTCTCTGGACAACGTTTTCCAGTGTCTCACTACCCTCACATTAAAGAATTTCTTCCTAATATCTAATGTAAACCTGCTCTCTTTCAGTTTGAAGCCATTCCCCCTTGTCATCTCACTACATGCTCTTGTAAATAGTGTCTCTCCGTCTTTCTTGTAGGTGGTGCACTGCAAGCCACACTTCAACTTATTTTTTTCTTGAAGAAGTTAGGAGGGTTTGTACCATCTAAATTATGACTTTTGTTTTTTTTTAAGAAACCAAGTAAGGATTTCTTTTGTTTGTTTTTTCTTTGTTCTTGCTTTGGAAGGAGCTATTTTTAGTGTTTTACAATTTTGCCAAGTTTAAACATAGAAGTGAAATTATCAGTGCTGAGTGTTTGCCTCAGAATATCTTTGGTTTGTTTAGGGATTTTTGTCTTTTTTTTTTCCTAAACCTCAAAGGGTGTGTGTTGAAGGGATGCAGAAGACATATAATTCTGAGCAATTTCAAATTATAAGTACTTTGGCAGGTCTTTGATGATCTGCAGCAGTGTGAGTCATCTTAGATTTGAAATGGTGTCATGTTTTAACCTGTCAGGTAGATAAACACCACACAGCTGCTCTCACTCACCACCCCAGTGGGAGAAGTGAGAAAATTGTGGGTAAAAAAACCAGTAAAACTCTTGGGCTCAGATGAAGGCTGTTTATTAGGACAAAAATGCTTCTTGTGCACTCCCAGCCCGCTCACTAGTGGGGTGGGCTGAGAGACAGAAAAGGCCTTGACGTTGTGTAAACACTTCTTAGCAGCAGCTAAATCAGTGTGTAATTAACAGTGTTGTCATTCTAAATCCAAAACACAGCCCTGTACCAGCCAGTAGGGAAAAAATTAACTCTCTTCCAGCTAAAACCATGACAATACTCACCCACTATTCCACGGGGGGAATACCATTTCCATCATGGCCAGATCCCAACACTTCCAACACATTCTTTCCTGTCTTTTGATATATACATGCAGATATAATTTCCTTAGTCTGTGAACCATTCCTCTAAAATATCCATTGAGATAATTTAGCCCATGACTTTGGGCTCCGTCCATCATAGTAGTCCTTCAGGGCAGGAAGTGGTTTGTGGTGTTGGATTGCTACATGCTGAAGCCAGCTCTGATTCCATCATTGCTGTGCTTGTCCAGGTCCATCATTGCTGCACTTTGTCCAGATTCATCAAAATTCATTCTTCAATAATCTGGGCAATTCTTCTTGTCACGTCATTGATGGGGCATATAGGAATTGTCATAGTGTTGACATACAGTATTATATAGCAATAAACGTCATGTAATTCAAATCATTGTCTATTCTTACCCAAAACTAAATCCCCTTGGGGCACACATCGGACTTCCTCTCCTTCCTCTTTACCTACCAAGTGCACCCAGGTGAGCAAAAGCAGTCTCAGAAATCTGTTTGCCATTTCCTGAAGCAGGAATAACCTAGACTGTCTTCTGCTGCATATTTTTATGTGCACTCACTACAGTGACTTTGTCCCCTTCCATGGTATGTTAAAGTTTTCACTCAGCAAAGCCAGCTTGATTGGCTGATCCCCCGGAGCTGACTAACCAGATGGCTTTTTCTAAATGTGTATCCCAATATTTGAAGGTCCCACCACCCATTTCTCTCAGTGTAGTCTTTAAAGTCCATTGTATGATTCGATTTTCCCAGAGGCTGGTGCATGGTGGGAGATGTGATATATCCACTCAATGCCATGCTCTTTGGACCAGGTGTCTACGTGGTTGTTTTGGATTTGAGTCCCATTGTTTGAATCAATTATTTTTGTAATGCCGCATCACAATAAAACTTGTTTTTCAAGGCCCGAGATAGTGTTCTTGGTGGTGAAGTGGGGCATGGGATATGTTTTCAGCCATCTGGTGGCTGCTTCCATGTGGTGCTTGCCTTGGAGGGTTTGAGGAAGTGTAATATAGTCAATCTGCCAGACCTGCCCATATTTATATTTCAGCCATTGTCCTCCATACCACAGAGATTTTAAGTGCTTGACCTGCTTGAGTGCAGCACATGTTTCACATTGATGAACAGCCTGTGCAATAGTGTCAATGGTTAAGTCCAACCTTTGATCATGGGGCCATCTATATGTTGCAACTCTTCCTTAATGGCCTGAGGTGTCATGAGCCCATTGGGCTCTAAATAATCCACCGCTTCTGTTCCCAGCTCAGATTCACCTAAGTCACTTCAATCTTAACAGTCTGATCCACCTGCTGATTTGTTTTTATGTTTTTCAGTGTCCCAGCTCTTGGGTACGTGAGCATCTATGTGACATACTTTTACAACCAGCAGCAATATTTTCCCATAATTCAACAGCCCAGACGGGTTTAACTCTGTGCTGTCAGTCGGTCTGCTTCCACTGCTGTAGCCAGCCCCACAGGGCATTTGCCACCATCCATGACTCAGTATAAATATAAAGTATTGGCCATTTTTCTCATTCAGCAATATCTAAAGCCAGCTGGATGGCTTTCACCTCTACAAACTGACTCAATTCACCTTGTCCTTCAGCGATTTCTGGACATGTTATGTGGGACTCCACACAACAGCTTTCCACCTTTGATGTTTTCCCACAATATGACACGACCTGTCAGTGGGGTCCCTTCAGGACAGTCTTTGAAAACTCAAAATGCCCAAGAAAGCTTGTGTTTCCTTTTTGCTTGTTGGTGGAGACATTGCTTTTATCTTGTTAATGGCTTTGGGATCTGATGACCTCCATTTTGCCACTTTATTTGTAAGAACTGGATCTCCTGTGCAGGTCCATTGACCTTACTTTGTTTTACAGCCAAACAGGCCTTCAGAAGGATTTGGGGTATTTTCTTCCCCTTCTCAAAAACTTCTTCTGATGTGTTGCTCCGTACAATAATGACATCAATGCATTGCAGGTGTTTCAGAGCTTCGCCCTGTTCCAGTGCAGTCTGGATCAGTCCATGGCAGATGATAGGGCCATGTTTCCACCCCTGGAAAAGTCGATTACAGGTGTACTGGACACCCCTCCAAGTGAAAGCAAATTGTGTCCTGCATCCTGCTGCCAAAGAGACTGATAAAAGCACATTAGCCCGCCTGGCTTCCTTAACCTCTAATTCCAGGTTACTGGCACCATTATCCCAACATCACAGCAGCCAGATGACAATGCGCTCACATGGACAACACTGCAATCCTTTCATGTATCTCACAGCTCCCAGAGGAATAGGGGTTGGGTAGTTACTGCCGTATGAGTTCTACATCTTTCTTTGTCTGCCTGTCTTCCTCTTCCTGTTCTCATGATGTCCCTACATGAGAGTAGAACAGATTTTTTTCCTGCTTTTTTTTTTTTTAATAATTTTTGTGATACTAAGTACCTGCTCTCATGTGTGGAAATGCAATTAATGACTGATATGTTTTGTCTGCCAAGAAAACACTGAATTCTGATTTTATAGATGTTTCATTTTTGAATACTTTCACTTTTAAATATTTGTTATTTGAAATTTTATCATATTCTGATATAATGATTTCCAGTGGTAATTTTATGTAAGCGATTTGGGCTGATCTTTGAATTATCCTGTAGATTGGTCACAAACGTATAGTGCAGATTGAAAGACCATAAAACCAGGTGTCCCTCTAGAGACAGCTTTGTTTTGTTTTCTTCTTGAACTTTAAGCAAAACAACATGAAAGCTTGGAGAAAACCTAACTTCTTTTGGTAAGAAGAATTCCACACCAGTGATGGCAAGCCTGGAGATGGGCAATTTCCAAGCGGGTTCCACTTCCATGTAAGGATTGGTCACGAAAATTTTGTTTTACCCAACTGCCACTTTCTTCCTTCCCCTATATATTTTTTGAAAATTAAATATTTGTTTTGACTTTTATATTTTCCACCTGAATGTTAAATTTCATTTAGAAGCCTGAATCTTCAATACCACTTGAGTTTGGAGATCCGAAACAAGCAGGGTGTGGCACATTTGGAAAGACATGCTGGTTGCAACAGCTGGCTTTACCAGTTACTAAATGCCCATTGACACAGACACCTTAATTAGAATTCCTCTTCAATTGTTTGCTGTGTATATTAAAGAACGTGATTTTTTTGAAACGTGTGAATATTTTGGAACGCACCTTAGTAGAACTGAACAAAAAGTATGTATCCAGCAAACACAGAAGAGAAATACTGATCTAGGAACAAGGTGTAGGCAAAGACATCTCAAAAAAGAAGCTGCAATGAGATTACAACACCTGTGTGAGCTTTTGCTAAGCTGAACTAGTTTAGCATCAGAGTGTCTTCTCTGAATTTACTGTAATGATGGGAAGGCTTACATAGTGTCATAAATATTACTTCACTACCTTGGCAATTTCACTGCTAGAATGGATAACTCTGAAATCCAAATAATGTTTGGTGTTACTAATAATAGTGTAACACTTTTTTACACAGAGGAAAAACCAGAGTTACATTGTGTTTCTATAAATAAACATAGAGAATTAAAGGTGTTTAAAGTGTCTCTCTCATTGTTGGTAATGAATTCAGAGATCATTTGCAGTTTTGAGTCACTAGGAGTGCACCTATATCAGCTTGTTAGTGGATGTCAAGCCCCTAGAGCCAGCTCCTCTGTTCTACAGATCTGCCCTATTACAGGCAGCTATACACTACTGTCGATGTCAGTGGGTACTATGGGCTTCCTTGTTCATGTTAGCACATCTTTATCTGTGCAGGATAGATGAGGAAGAGAGGAACAGTTAAAGGCAAGCGATGGGAATGTTAAACAGGAACTGAGACTTCCATTTTTGTGGTTTGGTCTTCCTTTTAAACTTTTTTTTTTCTAAAAAGTGTGTGGTTTTATTTTGTTTTGTTCTGTTTTGGGTTTTTGTTTGGCTTTTTTTTTGTTTCGTTTTTAGAGGGTAAAAGTCGTGCTTGAGTGCCTTTTACTATATTTAGAATTAATGACCATTCTTTTAGGTGGTAGGGAAGGGATGGAGAAAAAGTTAGTTGAGATGGACTGCTAGTTTAAAGTTTTTTTTCTTAAGACAAAATGTACTAGAAAAAAGCAGCAAAAATAGGAAAAGCCATTCTTGTCTCAGGTGCTGGAAGACGTAGGCAGAACACATGGTCTCATCAGCTGCTCTGTGATGTGGCGAACCTGTAGCAGGATCGGGTGTTGAGACTATTACTGAGTTACCTCATTTGTCACAAGTTCATAAAAATGTTGTCTTTTAAAAAGGATGGCCTTGCATGTCAAAATGAGACTCTCAGACAGGAGAGAGATAGGGAGCAGGCAGTACAAACCAGATATCTCCCAGGACTTGCTCAAGATTTGGCCTGAGGTGGCCAGATGGGCGTGGTAATAAATCTACATCCACCTCTCTACCAAGTCTTACTGGCACAGCACTCAAAAAGGAGGAGATTCCTCACTGTCCTAATGGGCATGTGACTCTGGGGAATGATGAAAAGGGTGGTAGTGAAGGGTATTCATCCTCTTAGTCTACTTACTTCCGTAGTTTTCCTTCCCAAGTCTTCTTCCACCTCTCCTCTGACCCTAAACCGGAGACAAATTAGTCAAAAATAAGATACAATTTATTTCGTATTCTTTTGGATCCTTTCTTCTTGTTCCTTTGCTCACCTGTCACAATTTTTATTCCTTCTGTCAAAGGTATTAAAACATTTTTTCAGATTAGATCTGCTGTCCTGCTCCACTTTTGTGCCTTAATCCAGTAACATTAGGATGTTGGGATGCATTATGAGTATTCACAGTTTTCAAGAGTGCAATCTGAATAATACATACTCTTATATAACATGGTGATGCTTATATTAACAAGGTGTGTTGTAAAGTTGTAGAGGTCAGTCCTTTGAAATAGCATTTTTAACTTTAAACGTAAATATTTCGGCTAGAAGAGCCGGGTCACCTAGCTATAGATATTTAACATGGGGATACGCTCTGGCTTTCTGGTCAAGAGAGATGAACCCTGAATTTGGAGGATTTTTGAATTATCCTTGAATTCATAAAAAGCCTAAGAAAATTATATTCCAAAATGACATATTCATAATGAGGCACTTAGAATCTCAAAGCTAGTTAGTACAAACATTTCTTTCCAAGCTCTGGTCTGTGAACTTCTCTCACACCTGCCTCTCTCCTCATGGAAAGTTTATCCATCAGTACTGCCATGATTTGAACATGGCACTGTGTTCATGAGCCTCATTTTTTCTCCTTATTTGCTCTTTCCCCCTCCTCTTCTGCTCCCCTATCCCACTGTGTTCTTTCTGTTACTTTATTTGACATGATATAATAAGGAAGGGGCTCTAGGAAGAAAGTTCTGGGCAAGAAAGCCTCTTTTTAAAAAACCGTGTGCATAAAGTAAAAATAACAAAAACTGTCAAAAGAAGTTATTAGTGAGAATCTTTGGTGGAAAAGCTTGACTTAGCTCCAGGACTTCAGTACTACAATAGTCAGTAATTTCTATATGAGTAAAACATCTATTTCTCTTTTGAAATATGGGACGATCTAAACCCCGGGTTGTCAGCTGCTTTTACAAATTTGGGGGGGGGGGAAAAAGAAGAAGAAGATAGACCAGCTATTTTTGAACCATTTGTCAGTCAATAACCCAAGGCACTTTCAGGAATGGGGTTAAAGCATACCTGCAGCATAAGTGAATACAGTGAAAATTGCAACTGCTTCTGGGTGGTGCTGATACAGTCTGGGTTAGAAACTTTGACTTAGAGCCATGTTCTTGGAGGGAAGGGAAGTAGTGGGGTCATTTCACAAGTAAGGAGAGACAGCATGGGAGGGACAGAGACTTTTCAGCAGGTATTGTAGTAGCTCTTATGAGTTTACAACTTCCCACTGCCTGGGATTGGGCTCCCCTGGCATCCCTGGTGCTGTGCAGCCCAGTGCCCAGCTGTATCCACCCAGCCAGTGCCGAGCTGTGCACATACCACAGGTGGTCGCCCACATCCACTGGGGTGGGAGAATCTCTCACATGACTGAAATCAGGAGCTGATCTGTGGGCTGGTTCTTCTGTTTGGAGACTGGCTGGGAGGAGAGGAGATGCTACAGAGATGTGATTCATTCCTGATAATGAGTGGGTGAAACTCAGGCAGGCAGAAAAGCTGTGATTCAATGAACCTCCTGAACAAAGAGAAGAAGACAGGAAGAGAGCAACCAGCAAGGGTGCTTGGAGAATAAGCTAGTGTGTACCTTTTTAAAAATGATACCTATGTGTCCCCTTAAAATAAGTTTTTTTGCAGGCAATCACAGTTCTTTATAACACCGAAATGTTAAAACAAAAATGTGTTCCTTAGTGCATTGAGACATTTCTCTCTATAATTCCCTTTATTTACTAGATAATGGATTGATTCGAATATCATAATAAAAATTACAGACTAAGAATAAATAAATCACCTTATTAAAAAGTATATTGAAATATTTTTCAAAATTTGATCAGAATGATCAAATCTTCTCTGGTGCAGTAAATTCACTATTGTAAACCTGCAGGACTAGGGGAAGAAATTAGCAGAGAGAAATTATATAGCATATTGCCAGCTTCATAGATCCTGGATGGGATGATTTAGGTGGAGAAACAAAACCCAGAGCTGAAGAACTGTTCAGCATCTTAAAAAAAATGCTGATGAAGAAGGAAAAAAAGAAATGGGCATAATAAATAAATAAATAAATAAATAAAAATTTAAACACCTGAATGTGTTTACTTGCATTCCTCCCACCCTGCTACTTTTTATCTGTAGCTTTTCTTTTAAAGTACTGAGTCTCTCTCAATTTCATGACCAGAAGCAATAGACTATGCCGACTTTTATGGATATTTTAGGGGTTTGGCACTGACCAAAGAGATGTGCTTATGAATTTCAGTGCAGCATCAAACTGCCAGAGGGTGTACTCTCTAGGGCAGAGATTATTAGCCCTTCATTTGTGCTTTGCTGAGCCTATTTTAGATATTATCCCTGGGCAGACAAGGGCTCTGTTCTGGGGTTGCAAGGCCCCAGCTGACAGGGCGCTGACACTGCGGCACCGCTGCATGATTACCCTCGTGTGCTGCCAGATTCCAAGGAGTGCTGATAAGAGTCGAGCATGGACTTCATTTCCTGGACTTGGGAGTGTAATGTGGGTCAAAAGAGGTTTGTCTGGCATTTTCACTCACTATGTTTCTAGCCCTCACCTAACAGCACTATATATATTCTTTTTTATTAATGTGAATTCATTTGTTGCTAACTGGGTTGTCATTTCAAGATAACAAATGCATTTTAGGACAGTAATCTGAGACAAAGCTATATAGAACTCGTATGTGGAAATCAAGATTAATATTAACATATTCATGCATATGGTTTTATATTTAGACAAAATCAGTAGGCATTTCTTAAAGAACTAGGTACATATAAATTAATTATTCCTTTGCTTGCTTCTAGACAAAAGTGTCCTGATCTTTCTTCCAAGTTCTCTGAAAGCAGTAATGATACAAAGTACACATCATGAAGGAAAACTGAGAGGTCAGATGAAACAGTAAAATATTACCTTGTAGGCAGTATCCCACTATTCACAGGCACAGCTATCAACTTGAGGAAGAAATTTTCCACGTATACTTCAATATAAGGCGAACAGATGCAGCAGGTTGTTTATTATCATAGTTCAAGTTATATGATGTGCAAATGTGCTGGCAGCTTGGAAGACTTCTGCTTTCTCATATTTATGACAAGTGGTTTCTCTCACCTGGCAATATTGATCAGTGAAGCTACTGTTTTCATGAATTTCTTTAAAAGTTTCTTTAATTTTTGTAAACTTCTTCTTTTGAAATATATATATATATATATATATAAAAACTGATATAATACATTGTATCTTAATTGAAAAGTCTGTAGTGTTCATACAAAACACTATAGAAATTACAGTGCACTATAGAAATTTACACAGTGGACAGGGTGAAAGTTTATAGGTGCTCTAAGTTGAGAAAATCCTGAATGAAGAGTACAAGGTTTGTATTCATGAAATGAAAATTTTCATTTAGGAAACAGTAGTTATTAAAATGCTTCATTTTCATCTGAAAATAAATTTAAGCTGTAATTATAAGTACAACATCAAATTCCACCAGATCTGTGCTGCTTAGTATTACTTTGTATGTTTAGAAAGTCTTTCAATGAGGTTTCTGAGCATATTAGCCCATGCTGAGAATTTACTTTCCTGTGAGCATTTTGGAAAAAAACTCTCTTTGAAAAGCACTGAGAAGTACACTGATATTGCAGTTAGAACATTGGTTTTAGTGTCTGTACTGTAAATGTAAATGATGTACTGTAATTCTGTATTCTACTGTAAATGATGATCCATTTGCAGAATCCTTCTGACCTTATCAATCTGTACTTCATGGCCTTTTTTGTCTATGTTCAGTAATGATTTCTATTTTAATCAAAACAGTTATGGTGGCAGACTCCACACTTGGGGTTGGGATGTGGGGCTGTTTTGTCGAGGCATCCTGTTCTCACATTTGAAGTAGAAACTCAGTGCAAGCATTGTTAAAAACACATGAGGAAGCTGATTTGGGTATTCTCTATTCAGGGCATGAAAGTGTCGGAAAGAAGTTTCTTCAGAGCACAGAGAAATAAAGTCTGTGACAAAAGTTCAAAGACAAAAAATTATGAGGTGCAGCCAGGAGTGAAGGTTGCTTGGTGCCTGTTTTCACGGCAAAGTCCTGAGTACTTAGGCAAGGGTGCAGTGAGTCAGTGCTGCCTCAGCAATAGCCGGGATGGGAAGCACACTTCATGTCGGAAGAACCCCATGGAAGGCTGAGAAAATCTCTGATTAGACAGGTAGTCTGGTTGTGGGCAGCCATCGTTCCTGGCACACAGGATGTCCCCAGACTGCTGTGCTAGTAAGGACTTGGGTGTCTTTACACTACAGTTAGCAGCTGTAGGTTGGGCTGAATATTAGCTTAGTTGACCATTGGTGCAGGTACAGTAATTCCACAGCAGTATCTTGTTCCTGTACACTGTGGTTGTTCTTCTTTCTGTTCGCTATATGGATTTGCACACAAGTCTCCTAAACCTGAACTCCGTCTCATTCGCTTCAGTAAGGGCTGGTATTATTTGCAGAGTGAGAATCCAAGGACCTTTCCTGGTTCTTGCAGTCCCTTTTGGGCTCTACTGTGTTACGTCTGACTGTGGGAGGCTAAATGTATGAGGCACTTACTCCCTCTGGACTGTCTTAGGGAACCCAAAATCTGACAGCTTGCCCGGGTGCAAGTGTTGTGGCTTGAGCAACTCTCCCACTCCGGGAATGAACCTAGCTGCCCCAGTTGTTTCAAAAAGAGCAGAGCTCATTCTGCTTTTAATTTCATGGCTTTGTTAGCTTATTTTAGAACTTTCCAGAAATATGCTATTCTGCTGCGGTTTATAGAAATTAGTCTACTTATGCTTTTGTAATTTCTCCATGGAACCTGATTCCTGTTTTCAGAGGAAGTATGGGTCTCACAGGGTAATCAAATCCTGAAGCATAAACTAGTTACTGCTGCCAACAAGAATTCGATGCTACAGAAGGCAAGTAGAGCAGTGCTTGAGGAAAGTGCAGTGAAGGCATTTTGTCATTTGGAAAGCATGGAAACTAATGAGTCACTTCTTTCAAAGAGAAGCTTTCCCCAAAGGAAACTACTAGGACAACTAGATGGTATTTGTCACTTTGTACACCTAATTTAAAGTAATCTTTATCTTGATTTTGAAAAGGTCAGAGGGAAGAGGAGAAAATGGTGCTGGTTGAAAGCAAAGTTTTGGGTTGGACATTTTTTGTTTGTTTCTTGTGCCTTGCCCACAGTGATGCCATTCAAATTTCACAGGCAGTCCTTGCCTTTCTTGAAAGGAGTATTGCAAAGCACCTATCTTCAAATGTACCAGCAGTGTAAGTGGAGAGATCCAGTAAAAGACAATCCTGAGAACAAGGGTGAATTTTTGATCTCGTTGAGGGAGAGAATCATAACTCCTTTCCAATGAGAATTTGAAAAAAGAGCAAGTTTGAGAAACTCCAAGCCTCCTAAAATTTAAAAAAAAAATGTATTTATAACTTTGAACATCATCCTTTAGTAGTCAATTCTTAGAAAATTAATTACTAAAAGATAAGCCACTTTAATAATTATCCTGTCATATTATTTTGGAAAAAAATTTTCAATAATGTTACATAGAAACCAGTCAATTTAGAGAAGATGGGAGTTAACAGGAAAGATTCCAATAAGAAATGGACGAGAAATACAGAGACCAGTTGGGAATGAGGGAATGCTATTCATAGTTGCTGAACTGCGTGCATAAATATGCAGGTGAATAAGAGCTTAGATGAAAAGACAGAAATATATTCATTACCATAGTTGTTTCAAATTGGAGGGAATCTGAAATAGTTGAGTCATAGACACTGAGATTTGTTACCTCAGTTTTTTGCAAACTTTGAACTTCTCAGAAAAATCTTGTCCCTTATCATATCAATTATTTTTGTAATTTACTTTTAAGTAAGAAAAAATGGTATCTAAAATGTGAAGAAAGTCTCATTTGTTTCTGTGGACAGTATTTCCTCTTCTTGTTACCCAGCTGGTTTGCCTTATTTTTTTTCCTCTCCTATAGTGCAGATTAACAGGCTTAATTTTCTTTCTCTTGTTTCCACCACAAATTAATCTTTACTTTCCACTCAATTTATTTGTGACTGAGAATTGCTTCAAATGTAACACTTTGTGTAATTTATCCATTTCTAATACAAAATCAGAAATAAAGAGGCAAATGGATTAGCAATTCTGTCTCCTTAAATGGAATAAGGAATATTATTAAGAAGTCATTATCATATCCATTTGAGCCTTCTAAAGCTATTAAAAACTTACATTTCACACTCAGTATTAGAACATACATGCTGCAGAGTACATGTGTGCTCTCACAATTGAATGGGTTCTATATGAACGTCATTTTCACTATTTGATTAGATGCCTCTGAATGTAAACTTAAAGTTCATTCTTTTCCTCAATGGGGATCTCTGCAGATTGGAGAAACTTGTATTCTCTTTTTCTTCTCCTGTTCCAGAGTCAGGAGAGAGGGTAAAACTCTTAAAAAGGATTTAAGTTCATCACTATTTAGATTAACATTTTACCTTTTGGTGAGACAGTAATTTGCTCAACTTTCTGTCATGTGTCTTTTATACAGTTGATACTTGTTTCTGAGTAATTTTTAAGTCTTTTTCCTCTCTTGACAGGATCGAAGGTTTCTTATTTTTCAAGCTGAAATAAATTGGTCAAGCCATGACTTTTCCTTTGGAAAGAAGAATTTCAAAAATCTTAAGAGATATTTGCTAAGATTTTCAATAGCCATTTAGCTGAAGTTCAAAAGAAAGAATGAAATAGCAGTGATAAAGGCTCGTATTAAATGAACAGGAAGAAAATGTGAGGGGTGTAAAAGAACAAAACAGATTAAGTCAGTGGGTTCAGTTGAATGTAGTTTGGCTTGTTTTTGCTTCGTCCCTTTTCCTTCTCAACCAAGTATCTCTTTCTTACCTGACACAATTAACTCTTTCATCTGCCACATTACTCAATGTTTAAGGATTACAGACAACCCAAAACCTAGTGGAATCAATAAATTAAAGAGTAGTCTCTCCAATATCACGGCTTTCACTGGAAAAGTCTGAGGGTCTTTTTAACTGATAAACTGTAGGTTTGCTTAAAGTAGGCATTGCACCAGTGTGGAGTAACTCTCTGATGTGAACATTTCCAAACTTTTCAGGATTCTGAAACACACATATTTTCTAAGTACATCTTGTCTTAGACTGAATTATAGCCAGCTCCAGGCAAGGAACAGGTAATACTTATATAGCCTCTGGAGCAGCCCAAAAGTGAAATTACTCTCAGGTCCAAAGACTTGTGCCAAGTTTCTGGCTATTATATTGTAACAGTGGACGTATGCTTTCTCCAGTCATCCATCTATTCCAGCCCTTGAACAGTTCTTCAGAACTTATTGAAAGACACTTCTGAAAGATAATCTTGTAGCCTGTATAGTTCATTATGAAAGACTTCCTGCCTAAGCTGTATACCTTCATGGCTTTGGATAGCTCTTCTCCCTGCCAAAACCTCCTGAATATGCCCTTTTTGTGGATTTTTTTCTTTCACTTACACCTCTGTGTCGTTCACCTGCGTTATCTAATGAAAGAAATAAGCACTTACATCTTTCTGTGAAGTAGTTTTCAAACCAGAGGGAGAAATCATGTGTTATTGCAGAATGTTAACTCTTCTTCATAGTTTACAGTTTTCACAGCTCCTTTAAAAAATTAGAATTCAGAAGCAAGAAGGGATACTTTGTGACTGATTAATTCCTTGATTCTCTTAGAGCGTGATGCATGGATCGCTCATCAATTTTATGGGGTAATGTATCATGCCACTTATAAATATCTCATTATCTTCTCTATGCAAACACGTGCATCAGAAATACAGCAATTGAATGCATGCAGGATTTATATTTCCCAAGGGAAAAGTAAAACTTCTGACTCATTATAGCATCCCCAGACCCAGTTGGTTGGCATACCAAGCATCACCTGGCTTGCTGAGAGCTGCTTCTAGGTTCAGGGTGGCAGTAAATGTATCCTAATCAGGGTGTTAGGCAAGTATTTGGTCACAGGCAAATTAATGTTTTTTTCATTTTTCCTGAGAATTTCTCCCTTTTCTTCCTTTTACTGTGTGATAAATTTGAATTAATACATGAGGAAAAAGTAATGCTTTACTTGTACGGCTTGTTTACACAAACAAGAGCCATGCAAATGGCTTCAAGATTCTTGTTATTTTCAACTTTTTGCTACTACTAATTTTCATCCCAAATATTCAGTAAATATATGTTTAATCAAAACCAGAGGTATAGTAAGTTAGAGAATGGGAGATTTTGGCAAAGACTGGAAAAAACTCTCTTTTTTGGAAAACCCATAATTTCACAGTGACATTATTGATTATGACAGTTATTTTTACAGACCTACCATCTCAGTAACAATCAGAAAGTATCAAATAGTAGGAACTTATAGGAAAATAGCAGAAAACTATACAAGAACAGTGTATGTTTGCAGGTCTGTGGTTCACCCGTATCTTGAACACTGTGTTGTTCATATTCCCTCTTCTCAAAAAGATCATGTTTCAGAAAAGGAAATGTTCGGGAAAAACCAGTGAACAGCCAAAGCCAGGGAGCAGCTTCCATACAGGCTGTGACTTGGTGGGCTGGCCATATGTATTGGGTTCACATGGCAAGGTTTTAGTAGCAGGGTGAACTACAGAGGTGGCTTCTCTGAGAAGATGCCAGGAGGTTCCCCTATGTCAGATAGAGCCAATGCCAGCTGGCCCCAAGACAGACCTGCCATTGGAGGCCAAGCCCACTTGTGATGGTGGTAGCGACTCTGGAATAATGTATTTCAGAAAGGGCAAAAACTGCTGGGAAACATCTGGGAGAGAACTGTGAGAATATGTAAGAGAAACAGTTCTGCAGACACCCAGATCAGTGAAGAAGGAGAGGGAGGAGGTGCTTCAGGTGCCAGAGCAAAGATTCCCCTGTAGTCCATGGTGCAGACCATGGTTAGCCCCTGCACTCCATGGAAGTCAATGGTGGAGCAGATATCTGGAGGTCCCCATGCCAGAGCAGGTGGAGTACCCAAAGGAGACTGTGACTCCATGGGAAGATGATGCAGAAGCAGGGTCCTGGCAGGAGCTGTGGACCCATGGAGAGAGGAGTCTATGGTCAAGCAGGTTTTCTGGTAGGACTTGTGACCCAAAGGGGGGCCCTTACTAGAGCGACCTGTTCCTGAAGGACTGCACCCAGTGGAAGAGGTTCACTAAGAACTGCAGCCTGTGGGAAGAAGTTCATGAAGGACTGTATCCTGTGTGAGCGACCCCATGCTTGAAGAGTGTGAGGAGGAAGGAACAGCAGAGGCAATGCATAACAAACTGACTGCAACCCCCATTCCCCATCTCCCTGCTCTGCTCATGGGGGAAAATGTAGAGAAGTCTGGAGGGAACCTGAGCCTGAGAAAAAAGGGAGAGGGGGAGAAGTATTTTTTAGATTTTATCTTATCTCATTTCTTGCTATCTTGCTGCCTTTAATTGGCAATAAATTAAATTAATTTCCCTAAGTCAAGTCAGTTTTTTCCCGTGACAAAAACTGAAGTGTGATGTTTCCCTGTCCTTATTTCTACCCATGAGCTTTTTTTCAATTTTCTCCCCTGTCCTTTTTAGGGGGACGGGAATGATAGAGCAGCTTGGCGAGCACCCAACAGCCAGCCAAGGTCAACCCACAACAGATGACACAAATAGATGACATGGAGATGGGGGACATGGAGGAGTCAGGCATATAATAACTCTAAAATCATGAATGCCGTGGCAAAAGGAGACAGTGCTTGCTGTCTCTTCAAATACAAGAACTAGGGTAATGAAATTAATCTATGAGAAGCCCATTACAAAACAGAAAAAAGGAGAAAATCCTTCATGTGATTGGAGTCGGAACCAAAGAGCTTGCTGATAAACAGTGTTGTGAGTGATTAAAGGTTACATGGTCTCAAGGAGCAAATGGACAAGTGCTTGGAAGAAGTATCTACTGGGAGTTAGTAAACAGAGAAATCACATCAGGCTCTGAAAACTGGCTGAGTGGAAAACACCTGGAAGCTAGGAAAGGACTAGAAAGGACTAGAAAAGGTAAGATTATGGATTGGACTCTGAGCAACCCGATCTAGTGAAAGGTGTCCCTGCCCATGGCACAGTTGTATTAGATGGTCTTTAAAAGTTCCTTCCAACCCAAGCCATTCTATGATTCTATGTGGTTGTCCCCGTTTTAATGCTCATCGAGCAGCTCGCTATAGCTGTTGGTGGAAGCAGAATATCAAATCAGATAAATCCTTGGACTCACCCAATGCTGATATTTTTAAGAGGAAATATAAGAATGAAACATATAGATTGCTACAGTTAGACAAGATGGATCTCGCTCAAATTTCTGAGAGGTAGGAAAAAAGTCCAGTGTGCATAGTTCACACTAGAAGGAAGGGCATGAATGTTCCTCCTGGAAAATGTATTGGCTTTGACATCCCCTTTGTCCATACAAGCAGACATCTGGGTACAAATGGTGAGCAATATCACTTTGAAAGCACTGCTCTGAAAAGCCTGTATAAACATTGAGAACAAGAGTAAAGTACAACACAAAAAAATTATCTCTTCTCTAGGTAATTTTTAGTAAATTTTCTTCAAACATCAGGTCATTTAGGTAAACCTGCACCAATGAAAGGAACAAGCAGTTTAGAGGCAGACACTTCAACACATGAAAGACCTTAAAATTACCTCAAAAACTGTGAGGAACCTGTTTTCAGGTAGGTGGTTTTGGGCTATTTACTACAGTATTTTTATTTTGTTTTGAATGATAACATTTTTTTTTGCTTGTAACGTGTTACATTCCATTGAATTAATAATCCAAAATTAATGTCTGAAGGAGAGTGCTCTGAGGGATGTGGGAGCAGAAATTCTTACACCACGGCCTAAACTATTTTTTCAGGTATTGAAAAATAGATTATTCATATTCTTATTGATGAAGATAAAACTATATCTGTATTTCTTAAAATACAAGGGTTCATTCACCAACCTTTATGAATTTTCCTTACATAGAATCAGAGAATCATTTAGTTTGGAAAAGACCTGTAAGACCATTGAGTCCAACCATAAAGTTGAGTCCAACCATAAAGTTGAGTCCAACCATAAAGTTAACCTTGCCAAGTTCACAACTAAACTGTAAGTCCCACATCTGCATCTCTTTTAAACACCTCCAGGGATGGTGACTCCACCACTTCCCTGGGCAGCCTGTTCCAGTGCTGGATGACTCTTTGATGAAGAAACTTTTCCTGATATCCAATCTAAGCCTCCCCTGACCGCACTTGAGGCTGTTTCCTCTTGTCCTGTCACTTGTTACCTGGGAGAAGGGACCGACCCCCATCTGGCTACCATCTCCTGTCAGGTAGTTGTAGATAATGATAAGGTCCCACCCCCAGTCTCTTTTTCTCCAGGCTAAACCACACTGGTTCTCTCAGCTACTCCTCATAAGACTTGTGCTCCAGACCCTTCACCACATCTGTTGTTTTTCTTTGGACATGCAAATCTACTTAACATCTAACCAGCTTTGAAAAACTCAATTTACATTTACCATTTTCAAGTATTTTGACAGCTTTGTAGGGAAAGGTTACTCACCACCACTGGTAAATACTGATTTCATCCCTGATTTCTCTTAGAACTGCTTACTATGCTAGAGGGATTTTTCAGTTTATTACCCATCGCTTTAAAGTAACTGTAAAATATGATACATAAGTCAGAGGTCTCCTTTACTGAGTCCACCCAAGTAAGAATTTCAGCATGGAAATCTGCCCAAGTGTTTTTTATGATGAACACTAACACGAAGAACTTATTTTATTCTTTGCACTTCTGTCCTTTCTCATGTTGCTCCTGAGTACTTTGATCAACTGTTGGCCTTACAGACCTTGCCAGAGTTCTTGCTACTGATGTGTTTGAAGAAAGATTTTATATTTAGTTTAATTCCCTTTGACAGTTGCTCTTCAAACCCTATTTTGGGCCCTCTTGGTTATGTTTTTACATTTAAGCTGCCAGAGTTCATGATAATTGCATTTTTCTTAGGTTTGACACAGCTTCAGCCTTCTGAGAGATGCCTTCTTGTTTCTAATAATCTCCCTAACCTGCTGTTCAGTCCTCATGACTTTTCCACCCTTTCTAAAAGTACTTTAAAAAAAATCTGTGGTATACATTCATCGGTGTTGTTTCTTCAACAATCTCCACACTGACTGTCAGGTTTTAACTCAGCTGCTCATTTTAAACAAGTTTCTTTGTCTTTGTGTGGCTCTACCTCCTGAAATGGAGCAAAATTGTGGTGTATCTTTTTGACTTTTGTTGCTCCTGTAAGGACACAGAGTTTATGTAGATCCACATGCTCAGTTTTGAGCCAAGTCACACGTGACAGTCAGGACACGGTTGACAGAAGTGTCCCAGTTTGTGGGCTGCCTTCACAGCTGCTTCAGGACATGCTTATTGATGGCCTCATAAAAATGTGATCTCTGTTACGTACCAGTGTGAATCTTCATAAGGCCAATTACTAGTCTCACGTGTCCTGCTCTTTCTGCTTCCAGTCTCTCGTGGGATGGCAGTTAGAGCTGCCATCCTATCTGGCTGGTCACTAATGTCTTATGTTCTTCCTATTTAGGCCTTGAATTTTGGTCTCTAAGGTCATCGAAGCACTTGATCAGGTAGATAGTTTGTCAGTTTTGATTTTTATCAAATCGTGCTTCTCCAATCCAGTGACTGTTGCGAGGATGAGTGTCGACTTGAGAACATGAGACAGGAAGGCAGCAACAAGAGAGTTCAGGGAAAGAGGTTCTTGCTGCAGGAATATGCCTGAATTTTCTCCACAGTCAGAGAAGTAAGAGGAGCTCTTCTAAAGAACATTTAATCCTACCTTCTTTAGAATAAGACTAGCCAATTTATTCTTAAATTTAGATTAGCTGATTCTCAGTTGTTTTTCCAATTGCAAAACATACATTTGAGGTCTCACTAATGAGGGATTTAAGTGCCTAAAGTATGTCTTCAGGGGATAGAAGTCTGTGATGTAGACTGATAGGTTTGCCCTTCTTCCTCCTCCTGTAACTGGTCCAATTAATTATTTTAATTGTTGAGGACAGAGGTTCTTAGCTGGTAGGGCTCACAAGGGGAGGGAGACAGAAATGGGATACATTGGTTCTTGTGCTTGGTCCAAGGACCTATTTTTATCTGAAATAGTTTATGAGTAAGTGAAATACTTGGAATTGAGACTGTCTGCTGATAAAGTAACTTTACTCCTCAACTCTCGGTATTGCACCTGCTTAAACTTGGAAGCACAGTTCCAGGTGCCTGGAGGATTTTGGAGTCCAAATTTTGAGGGCTAAAATTTTTACTTTTTTCAGGGAGAATGAAATATTTCTTCACATAAAGAGAGATAAATACATGAGGATGTGAAAAATAGGATGAGATTTGTATTTTTATGCCTGATGCTTATAAAAGAACCTAATTCCCCTTAAGTAGCTCAGAAGAGATATGTTCCTAATTTAAGAGGTATATACCAGTTATATTGATTTAGCAAAAGAAATAACTGGGTTTGTGTAACATATAAAGCTTAATAATTAAGTGATTAATCCAAGACTATTTCTGTGAGACAGTAAGCTTTATGTGCCATTCCATTTGGAAAGGTACAGGCACGAAACCATCTCTTCTATGAAGGTGAGGAAAGCTGTGGCAGCCCATGACAGCTGATGAACAGCCTATAAACCCATAAAAGATGTTTCAGCAGCTGCTGTGACAGAAAATTTGAAATCAACTTTCTTATGCATTAAAAGTTGAAAATACAAAGTTTTTGTTAATGTTTCAAATAATTCATATGTTTGCAACTTTTGGCCAATTTCTAATTGAGTAGACATTCCACGGAATAGTAGTATTACTGCCTGAATTGTTTCATGCTAGGCTAGAAGTAGGTCCTTGTGGGCTTCCTAAGAACGGAGTGTGCTGTTTTGTTCTGGATCGTTTTTATGACCATACTCAGAGGAACTACTTAATGAGTGACAATTCACAGAGTTGAAGTCGGTTTTCAGTGTATATGACTCTGTGGACTACATTTCAAAAGCAACATCATAGGGATTTAAATCATTACCTTTAAAGAAAAGAAAAGTAGAAACTTTTATAGTACTTTTCCTTATCAAAAATATTAACCTTCCACTGATAGATGTGTTCCTGTTTAACAACCCAGTGAAGCTGCTTAAACTGACAACTCCTACTACAGTCAGAATTTTTCCTTATCTACAATCTCATAGATCAAAGCATTTATATTCTCGACTTCATATCATGTAAATTTTCATTCTAAAGTGTCTGGGCAGCTTTCTGGAGTCCAGAAAGTAATGTGACTAGCATCCATCATATCTATTCTTGCATCTATTCCTTATGGGAAAAATGAAAATAATGGAGATGCTTTGAGTTTATAAATGAAGTCAAAGCTGAAAATAGCTTTTGCACATAGATGCCCTTTGGTTATTCAGGAAATACATTCCAAACACTTAGCCCTGGAGAAAATGATGCCTCTAGTGCAGATGAGCTTTACCCTCACTGTAGAAAATTTCAGCATGTCAGAGGAACACTGCTGTTGGCAATGTTGCTAATGTTGGCCTTTCACTTATCCTTGCTTGAAACAATGACGTACTTGAAGACAATAACTGAGTCCTTGGGCAAGAATAAATACTGTACAGAGAGCTGGTTCAGGAAGCAGAGGACAGTTTTGCTACCCTAACAGTAGAAAATGTTTGAAGGCAGTGCTGTAGCATTTTGAACTTAGTGTTTTCTGAGTGCTGAAGGCTACAAAACCAAATATGCTGCGTTACCTCACTCAGCTCTGAATACTTCATGGGATAATATGGTCACTGCCCATTGGCATGAAATCGAGGACTTCATATCACTGAAGGAAAGCAATGTGGCTGACAGACTAATGTCACTACTGTTGCCTCTAGCAAAAAGATAATTTCAGGCTGACTTTTAGGTCTATCCTGATAGAACACCAGCTCTAATGCCATGCTTTGACTAAATAGAAATACTAACCAGCTAAGAAATAAGATCTAGCTGTTTTCCAGCTAGAGGAATTGTTTTTTCTGGTATGAGTAACTCGCAGCAGCCTGGCCATTAAAGCTAGCATAAGGATTAGTCTGTCACCTTCCCATATCCTGCAGTTGATCTAAGTAAACAAATAAATAACATCCCTCCAAATATCCAAGAATTAATCTCTCCAATACAAATTTTGCTCCTAAACTGTGTAGGTGTTAGTTTTAACCCTATGGGAGTTGCTTTTCTACAACCACATCTGGAATTTCGCCCTTAATAGTGACTGAGTCTTCACTCTGTAATGTAGGTCAAGAGGAGAAATTAAATGATGACATTGTGCTTGCTTGCTGTGGCATCCCCCAGGAGCTGGTGTGGTCCCTACTGATTGCCTTGAATCATTAATCAAAGGGAAACTGCATTGCACAGCCCACAATATATTCTCAGCAGGCACATGCATTGATGATGCTGCACCATGAAAAAGACTTAATTGCATTGACAGTACATTTTTTTCACAGTTTAGAGTGTTTATCAAAATTGTGCTTGTAGCATCTAAAAATACTGTAATTAATGCAGCTTTTGGCCTCTTCACACACTGTTTTCTTTTTAGTTTCTTCTGTTAAAGAAGACAGCTGTTTGCTAGGAAAACAAATTCATCTCTTTTCCTTCTCTCTCTCGCCTCCTGTTTTGTATTTGAGTGCATCAGTAGGAGGCTCACAGTTTGTTGTAAATGTTCATTCACAGTTTCTGCAGATTCCTACATTCATATTCACAAAGGCAGAATATTTCAAGATGTCCTTCATATCAAGTTACTGCTACTTCACATCAGACATGAGGAATACAAAATACAGGCATCGCTTGCAAAGGCAAAACAACGCAAACCAAAAAAACCAGAAGGGTACAAACCCCACTGTCCTCGAGGAGAATGTGACAATTTAGATCAGCCATTTCTTCACTGTTAAATTGTTTCCTTTCATTGCTGATCTAAGGGTGGCTTGTGGGTATTAACATGCAGAGTATATTATAGAACAAGGAAAGCAAACCTTCTTTCACAAGATAAAGCATCTGCAAGAGGAGGGGAGGGAGATGCTGGTGAGGCTGCTTGTGACACCACTAGGCAGCTGCTCCTTGGCTCCTAGGCAGACTGGGACAGTATTTTCCTTTTTCCTCTTAAATATTCAGGTTGTGAGAGCAGGAAAGGACCCAAAACCATGACACATGGTCTGGGTCAACACCATGAGCTGTTGCTCCTATGCTGGGCAGCCTGCATGCATGTGGGGATCCACAAACTCATGAGAAACCCAACTTGCTTAGTGGTGAGCAGGCTGCGAGTAAGAGAGCAGCATCTGCTCTCCTGTGCAGAGAGCAGCAAGAGCAAAGGGAGTTTGTACTGGAAGGAGATCTGAGTTAAAGAATACGCTGGGAAAGAAATATCTGTTTAAGCATTAAGAAAAGGGAGACTTAACATCTGTTTTGCCCACACCTCGACAGAAAAATATTGTTATCATGACTCATTTTTGTCATCCATCTGCTACCGTTAACTATTGTAAAGTGCTCTGTTAGTTCAAACATCGTCATCAGGTTTTAAAATGTTACAGTTCTACATATTGCCTTGTAAATCTTGTATTACAGTGAAGAAGACTGTGTATGCAGCAGAGCTTCGCAAGGCCGCAGTTTCACTGAAATGACTATTATTACCTGATAGACTGCAATGGTAAAGCTCAAGTGGTGCCGTATATGAAACCCTAAAGTTAAATAATGGATTTTACCATAACATTACACTGGACTTTATACTTCTGCTGCTGATGTAGGACTTGAACTTCTATTAAAACAGGAGCCTATTGAAAATCTTTATCATTGTCTGGCATAAAAGCCTGCACTGTGTACACACAATGTGAAGGTTCATGATTAGAGACAAAGTGGAAGTATCTTGAGTCTATCAAATGCTTTCTACTCTGTGAATAAATATATCTGGAGCCAAGCTGCCCTTACACTCCTGGTTGGTGGTGCATGTGAGAATAGGATTCACAACTATTAGCAGGACCAGAACTGGTCCTGTGGTGAAACCTGCACCCACTTAAGCCTATAAGCACCACAAGATGAATTCATCAGGAAAACATACAAAGCACTAAAAAAATAAGTTAAATATAATTGAATAATAAAATTCAGAATAATTAACAGAGACAATTAATGAATATCAAATATATTTTAAGTAACTAAAATTTCAATGAAGGTTCATTTAAACCATTCTTTCTCCTTCAGAATGTTAAAGCAGTGTTTTGTATGGGATGGAACAGCTTGAAAATTTCTGTATGGCAGTCTTCAAGGATATTTATTGAGCAGACAGATTATTTAGGCTCCTGTTTGCTATAATCTTCCAGAGTAACTTGAATTTAATGTATTTGGAAAAGAACATGCCACTTTCTTTTCCAGTACAACCTTTGCTCTTGGAAGTGCTGTTTTACAGATTAGATTAAACTTAATGCATTTCAAACTTGAGTTTTAAAATCACTGAAGAAACAAGGTGTCCCTAGAATAGAAGATTCAGGTTGTGCTGGCAGTTCTTTTCATTTCGTTCATCATCAACCCAGCATTAAAGTGTAGTGGTTATGTCATTGCTATTAAAATTACATGAGGGGTGAAGAAACACAGACCCAACATTCTGTACCTGATCACAGATCAATTGTTGAAATCACCAGTGGCCTTTACATTGCAAGATGTTTTTTCTTGTATAATGTGGACAATAATGGGTCTAGCTTAAGAATTTTCCTTTGTCTGTTACTCAGAAAACCACAGAAACAAAATTATTTTCTAACTGAAAACTATTTTCTGCTTTAACAAAGCATGGTACTGTAAAGTGTTGGATGAATAGGAAAGAATCCTCCCTTTGCATTGAGCTGCTGAAGCCTTTCCAGCCTTTCAAGGAGGCTGTCAGTATGGATGAGAATACTGACGTTAGAAAGCCCTCTTACCTGCTGATGCAGGGAAGTGCAGAGACTGACTTCTCTATTCCCCAGCCATGCCCAGCTGCCTTCGCTTAGCAGAGACACCCTTGTCCTTCAGCTTAGCAGAGAAAGAAAAATGGCAGAAAAGGAAATATTGGTCATTAAAGTTTAACCTAGATATGTACGTGGATTTTTGAATAAGTGAAGTAGAAGCTTTTTAGCCAGTTGTCTGTCAGCCTCCTGTTTCACTGTCTCCATCCCACATGGGCAGTAAGGCAAGGCCAGGGCATCACAGGTGGCTTCAGAAACCTGCCCACAGCCCATGAGGGCCTGCTGTACTGAGGGCAAATGCTCTGCTTGCAGCCCAGTGTCTGGTTGCCTGCAAATGCCCTGACCCACAGCATGAACACTCGTGACTCTCCTCCTTTCCCCAACCCAAACGGGGTAAATGTCTTCCACGGCGCAGCCACCGGGATGTGGTAATGTTATCTCTCTGCGGCCACGTATTCCTGGCACTATTATCGCCCTCTTAAAGAAGCGAGTGTCAAAGACATCAGTAAAGAAGCCGTAAACGATGGGTTGGGGTCAGCCTGAAAGTGAAACTGCAGTTGGCAGCTTATTGGTTACTGTTTGTTCAACACAGGATCAGCTTCACATGGGCAGGCTCAGCTTTTCACTGCTGTCCATGCCCCTTCTGTGGTCCAGCAATTTACAGAGCCTTTGAGAAAGATTATCACCTTTAATAAAAATACAGGGGTAAACCAGCAATTTAAGTGTCACTCTAATATTACCACTAGCTTGCTTCTTTTAAGCAGGCTTTTGTTCTGTGCTATTTTAAAAACTCTTAGTAACTTCAAATGCTAAAATGAAGGTGCTATTACTGATTTTCTAAGCTGTTCAGTTACACTTACACTGCAATTCTTAAAATATTCCAGTCTAATTTTACCATCGAGTTGTAACTCCACAGGAATCAGTTCTGGAAAAGCAGAAACCAGAGTAGGTTGAAAACAGTTCCTATCAAGCAGCCATTCAGATAACTGCAGCACCAATTGCTTTACAAAAAGCCAAATTGTTATTTTCAATAACTGACTCCTGCACACTGTGTTTGCTGGATCAACATCTAGTGATAAAAAGTCAACTAAGGCTGATGTTTATTACACTGAAAAAAATATATGGAAAAACTAGGAGTTTTTTATGGTGTATGTACTTTGAAAAAAAAGTTTTAAACAATTTACAGAATCAAATCTTTGTTCCTGCTCTTAAACACAGAAGAGTAATTTTGAGAGATATTTCAGCTGTCAGTAGATTTCAAATGTTGTTAAGGCTTTTTATTCCTCGTATAAATCATGCACGAAACTCCTTTAGCAGTCACAGGAATTATGGACAGTGCTGAAAGCTCTATCTCTTGTTCCTTACAAGCCTAACACATAATTTTGTGTGTATGAATGATATATGAATATCCTTAGTTATAAAAAATGTTAATTTTTTCTACAAAACCAACAGACATGCCAGCATCTATATTCTATTTTTCCTTCATTCGTGGATTAAATTATTACACATTCAGGTGATGTGTGCTTGGCAGACTGGAGGACCATTGTGAAACTCAAGGAATTCATGAGAAATCATATTGCTTCCCTTGAAATATAGAAATAAACTTATACCATCCCTCCTTTAAAGGCAAAAGGAAAAAAAAAATCCACACCCAACAACAGACCAAGTAACAAAAAAATAATTTCTAGGTCTGTGACTGAAAACTGCTTTTGTCCTTGTACTTTTGTGGCCACGGGTTTTGGCAGTCTAACAGCACAAGGTGCTGTTTGTGGAGTGGCAGTGTTTATTGCCCTGAAATCCAGACTCCAGATCCTTTCATCACTCTTTGATACACTGGTTAATTATATAAGCTGGGTCATTGAACTAGTACTCCATAACCACTGGGCTAATAATAGTGGGTCACTACCCTTTCTCAGCTTCACTTGGACATTCATGTGGTTTCTGTGGTTTTGGATCCTAACATAAACGTATTAATCCTTCTACACTAACTTATCTTGAGCATACGTGTACAAACTTCTCTTGCCACTCATCCCTGTGGTGTTTCAAGTAGGGCTTTCACTGCCACTCACCACTGTGTAACCGAGATTATTACAGGGCTTTCTGTTGCAGCATTATCCCTGCACAGACAATTATTAGTGAGATCCAGAATGAGACCATTTTCTAATCAGAGACCATTGCTTAAACTGTCATTTTTCTCAATTCTTGCTGAATAAAATACCACTACCCCTCCCCACAGACTTGCCAAGGTATGTTGTGTCTCTCAGGCACCCAGTGTGTTTCAAGACATCAATAACAGCACCAGACTCTCTTAACAAGCTAGGACCACTCATTATATCTACAGTAGGATTGGTGCTGTAAGTATCTCATGGCTAATTGTGTCTTAATCTACTGTCTCCCAAAGGGTTGAGTGAGTAGTGCTGCCCAGCCTTAAAGTCTAAATATTCCTCAGCTAGTGGAGCTGCAAGTGTTGCTTTCATATTGCTGGAGATCACCTGCACTTGGTTTCAACACTCGATTCGTGAGATCTTCTCTTTAATTTCTAGCATACAGTTTTGCCAACCTATGCATGAAGGTAGTTAGCAGTTTCTTATTCCATTTGGCTGTATCTTCCATTTTTAATTTGAAACTCAGTTATTCTAATTCCAATGACATCTTTGTGACCCACACAGCATTCTTGGAAAAATAAAAATACAAAAATCCCTTTATGCCATCCTGCAGTCAAACCTCATACACAGAACTGCCGGAATCCTGTCCTTACTTTGTCCTTACTTTGCAGGGGCCATGCTTGTTTATCTTTAGGGCCTGTATTAGCAAGCGTTATAACTGCTTGTGTCTTTTACTTTTGTGCATATTTGACTTCTCCTTTTTATTAGGTTCCTTGGGCTCTCCTCCTTCCTGGAGAGTATTCCCAGCCCTGCCAGGCTGCCCCTTCTGAATCCAGACTGTTTATGTTAGTAGGGTTCAGAGGACCCATAATCATGTGCAATGGATGAGTGAATCCCTCAGCACTACAGTTTTGAATGTTAGTTCACCATAGCCGGACTGCACCTCCCTCCAGCACCCGCCTAATAACCGCAGACAGTAGTTGCTTTTAACATGTGCTTTAACTCTGGACCCATATGGCTATTGTTCTTCCAAACAAAGCTCTACAGACACTATTTCCAGCTGATTTAACACATCTCAACTCTGGCTGTATCCACAGTTCATTCCCCATGGCTGGTGTTTCTTGTGGGTTGTGCGTGAACCCTTTTGTGGCTGCACAGGCTGTTTTTGGCAGGTGATTTTGATCTGCATTGGTCAACTGGGGGTGATTTGTTTTCACAAGAAGCAGTACCAGGTGGACTGGGATCATTCCAAACCCGTCTGTGCCAGTCATCAAGACCCCGCTTTGCCAGCTGTCCTCTGGTTTGTGCTGCTCTATCCATTTTACCTGTCATTTCTGTTTAAGCTGCTCGGTTATCTTCATGTAAGAGTTGTGATCCTCACCTTCCCATCTCCTCTCCTCTTTGTTTTTTCTACAGCACCACTGTAACAGCTGCCTTAGCCTTACCCAACTCAGTTTTCTTTTTCTCCCTCACATTGAGTGATATCTGAAATTTCTTTCTTTGGTCTTTCCTCCCAGCCTCACTATCCTCTCCTACCAACAGCTGGTTTTAGCCGTTCTACAGCAAAGGTACATTCCCTGGCCTTGTACTCCCCAGAGTGATCCCCACAGCACTTGTTTTCCTCCCCTAATGCCCTGCTCTTATCTTCACAGTGCTCTCACTAGCTGCCCAACATTCCTCCAGCCCAGGCCACCCTCCCTGTTAACTCCTCCTTTCCCATAAGCAATCCACTCTTACCAAGACTCTCAAAAATGTATACAACTTTACTTAAAAGACTCTTAAAAGCCTCACATGTCCAGGGAGAGGATGCAGATGTACTGCCTGTTCTTCTACCACAGAAGCCATGGCAGTCTCTCTCTTTGAAAGGCCTTGACAGTACTCTCTGGTGGATTTGAAAACTCCTTCACTGTCCGCTTTGGCATACATGACATGGGTTATGACCTTTTTACCAACTTGGTATTCGAGTGTTCTTGCTTGCTGTGTGTGACAGTGATACAATTTCTATTTCTGCTCCACTCAGGCTCTCACATTCTTGCTCTTATAGCCTTGGTTGTTGAGTTCTCCGCATTCTCTACCAACCTGTTACATGAAAAAAGATGCCTTTTGGTGTTTGCAGGACTCACCTGGTGCAGAGTGGATGAAAGAGAACAGGACTGATTTTTTACTTCTTTTACTAAACTGAAAGAGTTTAAATTAAAAGAGACAGATCATTGCTAGCATTTCTGCTGTGCTAGGCATTTTTTGGGGGTACCTTCATGTGTTTCAATATGCACAAAGCCTCGGGGAGGAGACAATTAAAAAAGACACAATTCTCGACTGGAATCTCACATGGTAGGTGGACTCTTCTGTATGGTGCTCATTGTGGTGTCCATGTACTATTTTACCTTCATGTTGCTCTTTATATAGTGCTGTTTCACAGGAAAACACTTTATGTAGTCTGATCAAGGTGGTGTTTTTGCACAATTCGCTTTTCATATAGTTATGTGTATGCAACCATATTATGTATCACTGAGATGTTGCTTTGTGAGGTGGCCTTAGTTTTGCAGCAACTTTCCAACCCACTCATGTCTCAAAGCATTTAGTTCCACTAATGGTCTACAGTTCTGAGAGTCCATAGCAGCTGGATTCTGCAGTGGAAATAGTCATGGTCAGCAGCAGTGACCAGGATTTCCTCTGCTGGACATTGTCCACTTGCAGTAAAAGTGAAGTGGAACTGAACTGATTTATGGGCTCTTTTAGCTGTGTCATGAGAACTATAATTGTATTCCTCATTTAAAGCTTTCAAATATTAACAAATCTGTCAAGACATTAAAACTATTAGGGAGTTTCATTAATTCTTTCTTTAGCAGGGAAAAGCTTGGGATGGAAACTACAAGTAAAATAGCTCTGAAGTAAGAAGAAAAAAGTTTGGTTTACTTCAAGTTTTGCAGTGAGGTTTACTTTAATGAATCTGGAGGGGGGTTGTCCATTGATTATTAGTCCTATAACCAGCCCTACAGGAGGCCTGGTCATGAGCATTGGCTACACAAAAGTAAATGTCATCATGTGTTTTATCTTCTCTGTGTGCAGTTTCCCATTCCATTTTATCAAGATCGAGAAAACCTATGGAATTAGTGAACTGAACATAATTCCCCATGTATGGAAGCAGTTTCAGTTTTTTATTACTTGCCATCACAATTATCTTTGTCTTACTCTTAGCAAATATCCTCTACAATGTGCTGGTTTTCAGCTGTTCCTAATAGACCTAAAATTGTTAGGACAGTGTTTTCTGTTCTCTTGTCAGAGCTGCCAGTTTTGACAACGAATATACACTGGATTTGCTGGATTTGCTTTGTATTTTACACATGCTTTTGTCAGCCAAACTGATTTTATCTCTCTCCTTTTTTTCCTATTGCTGATAAATGTGCAATTCTGAAAGCCGAAGGCTATTCTACACCCTTTTCCCACTTGCAGCTGAAATATTGGGCGTAACTCACCAGAGATTATTCCTTGCAGGTTTGGTTTGTAGGACCCCCAGGAGTCTTACCGGTATTTGTGCGTGGAAGAATCTGCAACGCATGTCCCACTTTACCAGAGCTTTCTGATTTATGGTGGCCAAAGTTTACCAGTTAACACAATTTGATTTAGGAATTCCAAAGTAATAGGGAAATTGCTACAAATCAGATAACTTGGTCATCTTAACCAGCTACGGATTGGTTAAAAGCAATTAGAAAAGGAAAGATTTTGTTAATGAAAATGGTAATTAAAAAATAGCCCATATTGAAATCAATATGGTTTACTCCTTAACTGTTTAGTACTGGCTAATCTGTGAGGCTGGACATTTAAAATTCTTGGAATCCAGAATGATGTAGCACTTCTGAAGGAGAAGCTGTTAATCTAAATGGTCAGCAGATGGTCTCTGACCTCCCTTGCATTTTTGGCAATTTCAACTGGAATCTCCCTCTTTCTTTTGAGAGAAAAGTGAAAGACTAGAGGTAGGAAAGATGATCATAGCTCATTCCTTGTGAATTCCCTGTGCTCCTTTCCTTTCTATCCCTGCCTCTTCCTTCTGAGCATTCCTTATGGAGGTTAATGTTACAAAGTTAAAAGGAGCCATGTGAATGGGCACAAAGATGTCACAAGAACTTTGAGAGTTGATATTATTTTTTTCATTCCTTCTCTGTCTTTTGTGGGAAAAGATTCACATGTGCTTTGCATGGTTTGCATTTGTGAATTTTATTTGAAGGTGGCTTTGAATTTTGGAGGGATTTATCATATGTATAATTACACTATAATCACACATGTACCTAGCAACATGTCTGAAACCTGTTTCACTCTCTCTTCAAACCATATATTTTAAACATGAAACATAAACGAGTATTTACACTGAGAAGTCAAGCCTGGATTAGTTTGCACCTTGTAGTCCTGTTTAATTTTGAATAACATTCTGAGAACAAAAGGTATCCTTTCATTATGCATCTGCCTAAAAACCAAATGACTCAAAGGGTGCCAGCAGGGACTTTGTCCTGAAAACTGAAGCTTGCTACTAAAATTTGCCAGATTATTCCTTAAAAAAAAAAAAAAAGTAAAAAAGGCAGAATACAGGCAATCATTATCAGAAATATGTGAATTTCAGATAGTATTTACATCACGGAACCATAAAAAGCCCATCAGCAAATCCTTATGGAAAACAAGGGTATGTGTTTCCTGGTTGTGGTAGCCAGTGATTCTGAACCCCCCCAAATTTTTTTTGTTTTCTTTTACAATGAGAATATGCTCTTACAGCAAGAATATGTGCTGGCACTTTATAAAATATTCTGCTGTACATCCATTAAATGCACTGTGAGCTTCTCTTCATTGAGTATGCTGCCATCATTGGCTTAACAGAAGCACTATAATTTGAACTCCTCTAATAGCTCATTGGATTTTATTTCTTTTTGATAATATTAAACCTCACACTTTCTCTGTTTTCATTTTTTTTGGTTTCATTTTTTAGTTAGTTTGCTTCTTCTTTTGCATTGGCAAAGAGCCTTGATATTTCCTTGCATCAACTGCAAAGGTTATTGGTCCATCAGGGCTTTTACATGACACCCAAAAATTCCTAGGGACTAACCTCAAAATAAAATAGACCTTCAAGAAATTAATTGAGTGTACTTAATTGGAGACGTAAGAATAAATTCTTGTTCAGGTAGCAAATTTCATTCACCCAAATTTTGGAATTAATTTCTCAGAACCCCCACTCACAATATTTCCCTTTTTTTAAAGTTTGCCTTATTTAATTAGCCCAAATGTCTCCTCCCGTCTTTGTTCTCCACTCTAGGGTCTCTCATTTAATATTCACATTTATACCATTTTGCTAACCCTAATTAATTCAGCTGTATGGATGATAATGTTAAACCCCCTTTTTTTGAGTCTCACTTCTGTTCTCCATTATCACAAGTCCTCTTCCTTTGAATGTGAGGTCATCACAGCTTTGCATCTTTCAGCATATTTTTTCCTTTGGCTTTGGTTTCAAGTCAGACATTCTCCTACAAAGCTTCATGTATGATATTTTCTCTTTGCACTCTGACATTTGCTATAACTACATTCCTGTTAAACTTGTTTTCACCACAATGCTTTAGAAATGAGAATTTTTACTTATACTGCAGTTGAAATAAACTATTATATATTCTTCTCTCATATCTAGTCATATACTATTTGTAGTAAACTAAATTAAGAAAAAAGGGGGGAAAAAAAAGCGAAAGAGCACATGGCAACAGGAATACAAATCTTAGTCTTTCTAAGGTGCCTTCTGAAACGCTGTTGGCAGTGAGGCCAGCAGCCTCCTGGCTGGATGACAGCCTGATCCTGTGTCTGTGCCTTAGCCTTCCCAGCAAGCCTGAGGCTGCAGCAGCTTACAACCTGCATGGCATATTGGATTCGGTTGTGGGGTTTTTTATAATTTTAATATATAGTGCAGCTCTCCCCCACAGAGATTGCAGCAGTGTCCACCTCTGCATCTGAGCAGTCAGGCTCTTGGAGTATATGCATGTAGTTACTTTGCAAGGAAACGCTTTATCTCCCCAAATCTCTGCTACGTCACAACTTTGGTAATGGAAGTAACTTTTCTCAGCTTTCTTTCGGCCTTGGTAAACATTTTGCTGCTCTTTCTTAATGTATGATCACTGAGAAGATATCACTTTGCAGTTATTTTCGAAGATATCTCATATTTCCTCCTGGTTTCAGACAGGCGGAAATCTATAATAGGAGTTGGTAGAAAATTTGATTCATTGCTGTGTTAGTCTGCCTAAAGCCGCTCTAACTCTGTCCAGCAAAACTGAATTGGACTGATTCCTGGGCAAATTGCTGGTATAAGAGTCATGTGAAACTCGGGTAGTGCAGTAATACATCAGACCTATTCCTTTTTTGGTTGTTTTCCTGCATCGCTGTTGATATTTGTGCTGCTCCTAGAGGTGCACTGAGTAACGCCTGCCATCCTGAATGCTATCTTTGTAGATTTCCTGGAGGCCTACATGAGCCTTTGAGCAGCCATCTGGTAAAATGTGCTATGGTTTGTTATTTACATGGCATTTAACTATGCCTTTGTAAGCTTCAGTAATATAATGGAGACCAATGCTTTCCAGTGAGCAGCACACTGAAAGCAAGTTGTATTGCATGCTGTATCCAACTGTCAAAGGAAAGGAATTGATATTTAACTGTAGGGGACTTCCACTAGAAAATAAGAAAGTTAATTATTACTTTTGCCTTGTGTGATTCTTGCTTTTCTGTTTTTTTTTTTTTTCAAGAAGCACAGTCAATCTCAGCAGTTGCCGTGGGCAGTGCCATCAATTTTAAATATTTACCTTAATTCTGTCTCCATTTCTGGTTTAGATAGTTTGTCTTTAGGGACATTCTATTTTGTGAGGTTTTTTTACAGCAAATTGCAGGAATAGAAGTGCTGGGAATGGAGTCATATTGACAAGTTTCCCAACGTAACATACAAAGGATTAAGGCAAAGCTGTTAATTTTCTCTGCTTCCACTGATGCAATTTGGAATCATCATGACGCTGGCAAAGGATACTATTTAATGACATTGTTCTGTTGCTATTTATAAATGGGATCTTATTTAAATTTAGAACACAAAACCTTCCTGGGTGTAAAACTGCCATCTTGTGTATCCGCACGCAGTGCAGTCAGTGCAAGGGATCCGATCTGATCGTTGTCAATATCATTGCTGCAATACAGACAGCACTAATGAGAACAGCACTGAGCTCTCCTTAGGGCTCAGTTTTGTAACCTTGTCACTTCTGAACCTATGCCCTCAGCAGTATGTGGAGTTTTACAGAGACTACATGTTTAAATGTATGTGTTCATTAGGAATTATGGGCCATCTGTTGTGGTACATCAGAGCTTTGGGAGATCTGAGCTTCCAGGTGTGCTTCCTAACTACACCCAGGAGCACCTTGGGATGCATGGAGGATGCCTACCTTCTTCTTTACTCTCCTCTTCTCCTACCAAACCTCTCTTTCTTACCCTGGGAAGCAGGCTGGGCCAAGGAGAGGTAGGCATGTGGGGAGCACTGGGTGTTTTCTGAGCCAGCACTGCCATTTTGGTGTAACTAAAGGAACCTTGTGTTTGCATGGCTGCCAGCAATTGGAAACATAGGTTAAAATCCAGAATTGCTGCTTTGCTGCAAAGTCACAGGTAGGAAATATTGTTATTAAATAGGACTATCTGTAGCCCAAACTAGATATTTTGCATATCAATATAGTCAGTTCTTCTCAAGCTATTGAAAGACTCACTAAGGTATGTAAGACTTGGAGTACTGAATTCAGCTCTGCTTTTACTATTCCAAATTCTTGTAATTTGTTAAAAGTAGCAATCTTCGTCCATGTAGAGTAGGCAATCCTTACACTGACAGTGATTTTTCAAGGATATAGTAAAGAGCATCCAACAAATTCCTGTTTGTCCAGGTAGTTGCCACTTTTATCTAAACTGAGATAAGGAAGAGTACATTTATGAAGACTTATGAAAGATCTTTGTCTTATCTGTAATTTCAGTATGCTAGAGGCACTTATCACTATCAGGTTCAAAGCATCTTGTGTTTGCAAACAGTGCTTAATAAAAATTATATGAAATGGTGATTTTCCTGAATAAGGGATGTGGGAATCAGAAAAACCATTAGGTGATCCAGGCATTTTGAGCCATGATTGTTCCATGTGGGAGAGGTGGATTGTCCCAAGTCTGAACTTAAGTATCATGTGTGAAGTAATTGGTATTCAACGGTGGTTATATGAAAAGAGTACAGGCACATAAATCACAATAATTTGACCACTTTGGATTAACAAATTACTGCCTGCCAACTAAGCAGCACTAACTTGCCAGGTAAAAGTCACGAAGATGATTTTTATTACAGTTAGTGTAACTTTATTATAATTATTTTTGGGAAATGCAATTTAAAAAGCTACATTTATATGACAATTCTGTTGATATTATATCTACTTGAACTCTTAAGCCATCACAAGTTGCCTATGTGTAAATCCATAATATCACTCTGTCCTTTTTCTTTAAAGAAATTCTTGTTGTATGTGAGATTTCAAACTGACAGAATCTGCTGTTTGCATTATTGTAACATGAGTTTTCAACCTTTTGACTGTAGCAGTTACAGAGACATTGCATTGGTAAGATGATAAGAATGATAAGAACAAAAAAAAATCATTTCCATGCTTGGAAGCAGTTTTCAGGATGCAGGGATGTGCTCTAACTCTACCAGTAGTATGCATTTTTTCTTTGTTTAAAATTGAAAAGGGATATAACTACCAATGTTGCTGAAAATTATACACTTGCACTGCTGTAACTGACTTTGTTGTAGATGCCTGCAGTGGACACAGTGGATATTCCTGCTTTTCAGGTTTTTTATGTGCCTTTGAAACAAACCTAGGCCAGTGTGGAGAAACCTAATTTCAAAGTCAAGAATTCAGTACTTTTCTGAACAAACGGAATACCTGGTGAAATCTTGCACTACAGGGATCAGTTCTAAAATTCCTATGAATTCAGTGGACCCAGGACTTTACCTCAAACTTCAAAAATGATGTACAGAGGATGCGTGTAACTTCATCTTTACTAAATATATTCCAAGTTATCTACTTCACTGGCTGATCATTTACATAACTGGTAGTTTGTCAATCAGTGAGTGATAATAAACTGTGAAGACTTTGAAAGACCTGAAAACTTCTTTTTAACTTTGCAACATCAAACACATTTCCCTTGTTTCAGCCTTTCTTTTACAGTGTCACAACACAAATTCATATCTTTGCCAAAAGTGCAGGCTTTCAGACTTGAAATATGCCTCTAGCACTGATGGCTGCAGAAGATGTTCAGATACTGCTTGATTTGAATCATTTTTCTTTTTGAAGGGGGCTTACTATGGTTTAAGTGACATGCCATAAAGGTCTAAACTGGCTTAGCTGCAGGATCTGTCCACACCCATCCAGTTTGATGATGTGTGCCCTTTTTTTGTTCATAGTTCATTATGAAGTCCTTCTTTTTAAGCACAGATGTGGAAATGAAGACAGATGATGAGATGTGATGTTCAGCACAGCTTGAGTCACAGTGCTGCAGTGTCTCCTCGCACTTCAGTCTGCTCAGTTTTTAATAATTGGAAACAGAACTTTATCATTCCAAAATGTGGTGAACTTTCTTCCTGAAAATCCACTGACTATGCATGGAAGGGTCTTCCTGGCCTTTTTCACAGGTGGGAGTGGGAGCTTTACACAAAGTTTATTAGAGAAGAGCTGTTGTTGAGCCACGAGGTGCAAAAAGGACTCATTTGCATCCTAAACTCCTTCTCAGAGAGGAACCTGGAGGTGTCTGGGTCCGATCTTAGCCTGAGTCTGTCAACGGTTTAAGTAACCTTGTCCTGCAGGATTAAAGATGGTAAATTAGATATATTTATATAAAATGAATTATTTATTATGACAAATGATTAGACAAAAGATCTTAATCAGAATTATTTAATGCACAGTATAAAAGCTGAAACAACTAGTAGTGTATAGTATCGTGTAGTACAGTGCACTATAGCAAAGCAATTATATTAAAGCAATTATACTAAAACTAGCAAAAATAAACCATTATTAAGTAGAGATTAATGTAACTCACCCAGTCAGGTAAAGTCTGACGTGACTGTAAAAAGAGAAACTTTATACCCATCTTTAAAAAGCGTAGAAAGGAGGACCCAGGGAACTACCAACCTCTCAGCCCCACCTCTGCGCCTGGGAAGATCATGGAACAGATCCCTCTTAGAAGCTGTTATAAGGCACATGGAGAACAGAGATGTGATTGGAGACAGCCAGCACATGGCTTCACCAAGGGCAAGGCCTGCCTGACCAACCCAGTTGCCTTCTGTGATGGAGTGACTGCGTCAGTAGACAAGGGAAGGGCTACAGATGTCATTTATCTGAACTTCTTTGACATGGTAAAGCCTTTGACATGGTCCCCCACAACATCCTTCTCTAAATTGGAGAGAGTCAGATTCTATGGGTGGACTCTTAGGTGGACAAGTAATTGGTTGGACAGTCATATCCAGAGGATGGTGGTCAATGGCTCAAAGTCCCAGTGGGCATCAGTGATGAGTGGTGTCCCTCAGGGGTCTGAATTGGGACCAGTGCTATTTAATATCTTCATTAATGATGTAGACGAAGGGATTGGGTGCACCCTCAGCAAATCTGCAGATGACACCAAGCTGAGTGGTGTGCTTGATACACCTGAAAGACAGGATGCCATCCAGAGGGACCTGGACAGGCTCAAGAAATGGGCCTATGGGAATCTCATGAGGTTTAACAAGACCAAGTGCAAGGTGCCACACCTGGGTTGGTGCTTTAAGCAACCTGGTCTAGTCAAAGGTGTCCCTGCTCATGGCAAGAGGGTTGGACATAGATCATCTCTGAGGTCACTTCCAACCCAAGCCATTCTATGAGTCTATGATTTAATGACAATATTAGTTGTAGACAGAGAAAATGGATCACCCCCTTCTGTCTACAGCACGCCTCCATGCCTAAGCAGCAAAACCATTGGATTACATCAGTTTTTTATTTCTATTCTGGAGGCATTTGATCCTCAGAGTCTATTAGTTTTGTGGCTTGTAGATTGCATCCAGTATTCATTCGTAGTTTCTAGGTACATAATCTGAAGCACTACTTTGGGATTTGAGACATAAAAAATCCCAACCATATATATGCAGCTGTAAAACCAATGAAAGGATAGAGCATGGGGAAGAAGATTTTACATGAGGTGGAAAAAATGGCCACATAGTGATGCCAATTGTATGGGCAGTACATCTAGGGAGGTGGGAAAAAAAAAAATATGGCAGCTGTATTCAGTGAGAGGGGAAGTAGTTTACTCGCTGTTATCAAACTCCATAAAAGAAGGAGGAATGGTGGGTAGATTTGTTGAAACCGAGGTTAGTTACAGACCCAGAGCAGGATGGGGAACCCGAGAGTACAGTGGAGCTGAGGGGAGAAAGCATGTGCAAAATTAAATTGTAATAAACAGAAATGAGCTCTGTTTTGTTGAAGTCAAACAGCAGCAGGGGTTAACAGCAATGAGGGTGAAACAAAAGTTTCAGAAAATGGAAAGGAAGCTCATCCCTTTTATAGTAAAGTTACGAAACCATTGTGTTCAGAGATGGGGCATGAACAAAAATGGTGGGTTTCCCAAGAACAAATGGGCTCTGGATGGGCACCAACATAAGCCAAGCTTACACTGCTCATCTTGTCATTCAGTCAGGCTCCTGTGGGCTTGCCTGAATTCTGGTTTAAGTGAAATAGCATTTGAGAGAAGCAAACTCATACTGAGGACCATCCTTTCCAGGGAGTCCCAGTAGTGGGATTTGTTTCACTGGTCTGAAGTTTAAATGATAACCTCATCTATTTTTAAAGTGTGATGAGTTTCCGTCAGTATGTCTGTTCCAAAGTGAGCCAATAAACTTTGCCTTGTGGTGCTGGGAGCAGGGCAGGCACCCCTAGAAGACTGTATATCCTATTTGGTCTATATGTACTTTGGAGAGGATGAACTTTCTTTGAGAGGGGTTTATTTTTCCTCTCTGGGAAAAGAAAAGAATCCTGAAATACTGATGCTAATTAGGGATGTGGTTCAGGTCCACACTGAGACATTCAAGGAGATATTACCAGGAAAAAGTACCTGAGCAGCTCTTGGAGTCAGTGGGAAAGCAGTAAATATGCCCAGTGGAGCAGAGGCTGCTGTTCAGATGACCAGAACCGATGTTTGCTCACGGTGAGGCGATTCTCCTCCTCTCCCCATTGGAGACACCAACTAGATCTCAAGTGATTAAAAAGGCACTACAGGAACCCAAAGTTAGGTGTCTGAATCAAGAACTGCAATCCAGCATAGATGCCTAACTTCTAAATTACTGGAAACATTTGAAGTGAATTTACTCATAGAAGAATAATAAAAACCCCTTTTTCTTTATTCCTACTTCAGGATTTTACTCCTCCAAGATTTAGGTCTTCTTATTTCTCTGCTTTTACCGTAACATTTGCCTTTAACACTTTGTTGCATTTCCATTAAATAAAAAATGTTCCTATAACTACAAAAGGGAAAAAAAAATAGTAACAGAACAAAGTCTGTATTTTCAGATGTTGAGGTGAAAATATGAATTACCTTAAAATAGGCAGACATTATTTTACAAATTCATTTTTAATTTTTCCACAGACTTGAAACTTGTCAATCTTTACCCAGGATGTATTATCCCTTGAATGTTTTGCCTGCATGCTCTGCTAATGGGGGGGGGTTTTCCCCTCTTTCCTCCTTAGCATACATTCTGGTAACTGAATGAATGATATAAGCAATTGGCAGACTTTTTTCCCCTAGTTAAATACTGACTTATTGCTTGAATGTGGAGCTTGGTCTGAGAATTGGGCCCTACTCTTGCAAAAGATGTATGTACATTCTCTACAGTTAATGACATGAATAGTTCCACTGAGATCTGGGAGTACATTGTGGTGTAAAAATTAAAGAGCTATAAATCTTTGTAAGATGAGGCTGTGGCAAGAAAAAATTAACTAAATGCTTATAGTGGATCAAAAGTAGACATAAGTTAGCTTGCTAAATTTATAAGTTCTGTGTGATAAATTGATACTCTTACATTAAGGAATTTAATTTGTTTGAATTAATGAACCATCATGTTCTATCATTTTTCTAATATATATAATTTGGAAATTTTTTTCTGCTTTCTTTTAAGAAATCCATTTGTCAGTAATCAAGCCTTTAAGGTGCTAATTTTTAAAAAGTTAAAATTTATTCTGAATTCTTTTACTTTGCTCAAGTTCTCACACAGATGAAATGCATTTGTGTGTGTACAAAATATTTTTTTAAAAAGTTGGAGAACTCTCCTTGCTTGCCCATGCATCACTGCTTCTATTCCCAGTTTGGTTTTATTTCTGTTTGGGTCTTGGTAGGAAAATCTGAAATTGCCAAACTTTTTACAAGATTGCTGTCAGGTTACATTTACATTTGAAAAGTTGCTGAGATTTTGTTGGCTTATTTTTTTAATTATTTTTATACTTGTTAGGAGTACTAGCTCTACTGAGTGTCAAAAGCATTATTTGTAAAAGCTGTTAAAATGCCTAGCTATGTGCAATATTTGAAGTGACCGGTGTGTTCCCACAGTTTCACTTCTGATCGTGTCCTATAACACAAACTGAAAAGCTTACTTTTTCATGGTGATACGCTACCTTTGGAGCTTTTCTTCAGTCTGTACAGACTTAAATACAAGTATTTTAGTTCATCTTTTTCCAGTTTAACACATTGGGCTTTTAAGTATTCCCCTGCCACCTCTGTGAACATTCATGGACAGGTAACAACCAAGAAAAAGACTCTGTAACTTTGAAATGCTTTGTCTACAGATATCTGTCAACATTTCATGACAGGCAGAGAGCTGATACATGCAAGAAACAGAATGGAGAATCTATTCCACAGAAAATCATCTGAAAGAGCTTTACCACCTGTGCGTTCCTGTTGAGGGATGCTACTGCAGGAATAGTTACTGGTTGCTTTTGCAGGCACTGCTGCTCCCATCAGCTCTTGGTATAGGTATTTATCATCCTTCTACCTGGTCTCTAAGCAAGCAGCATGCATTCTGGTTTCATTGTATGGTTAAACAGACAATGTTTATAACATCAATTTGCTAGCAAATTTTTTGGCCTTCAGTTCTTCTTTTACTTTCTTTGACTTGGTTCACAATAGGCTTTTATTTTCTCTAGCTGATGTGGTGAAAAAATCAAATTTCAAATTTCAAGCTCTTCAGAGATGGGACACTTGCAGTGACCTGATTCTTCTGTTGAATTGTTATAACTAATACACACAAAATATGATTGTTGAATCTTTGTCATGAAGGGGTTTTTTTGCTTGGAAATTCTTCTCAACAGAAATCAGATTAGGAATATGAAGCCACACAAGCAGTAAAATGTCCTTTTTTAAAAATTTGTATCCTTGGTTCAATGCTGTGCTGTAACATAAAGTTTAATAGGAGGTGCATACCTTAAGGTGTAAAGAAACATACTCAGGTGTCTCATATCATTGAAGGTTTTTCTGTTTTCACATAATCCTAACACATGAAGGTAAATTAAATACATGCCAAAGACTGCATTTATGTTAGCATACTTAGAGACATGTTTTAGCTTTAATTTTAACTTAGAGACTTAACTGTCATGTAACTTACAAACTTAACTTTGTCATTGGTCAACAAGTTGTTGCCTTAGATAAGCACAACCACAAACTATTTTCCCTGTGGAAGCAGCATGCGCTGAGAAGTTGTAATGGTGTTTTCCTTCAGGGGATTTTAGAACTTGTTTGATAGCCTTTTACTCGGCACAAGGACTCAGAGTCTTCCCTCAGGTTCTAATCCGAAGATCCCATACCCAGGTCCAACTACCTCCCATTCAACCTTCCAGTGTCTCTGTGGGGGTGGCTAGGCCCGCAGCAGGAAAGGCTGCAGAAGTAGGGCCAGCCACATAAGTGACCGAGGAGCCAGTGGGGCCATACGGCCCTGATGCAGTGGGCCAGAGAGCCCAGGGGTTGTGTATTGAAAGGTTCCAAGGTCCCAAGTCTTAAGTCTCCCCCTAAGAGGTGGTGATGGGGAAGGTCTCTCCCCTCCCGGCCCTGCAGTGGTACAGTCCCCTGTCAATCTTTGTTTCCATATGTGGTAAAGTTGTAGTAAGTTCTCCCTCACTCGATGTTCCACTGGCCTTGTCCCCCTGCTCCTCCCCTCGCCTGCCCTCATTGGTTTGTGTACTGTTACCCCGCCTTCTCTCCTCCCTCTGGCACTCATTGGTCTGTGGTGTTCTCTCCGCCTCTGTTTTGTTTTTATATACGAAATAATATACCCATTATTTGGTATATAACCTTGTGCACCTCTGTATGCTGTGCTCTTCTGTCCTGGATCCCTGGACCTGTGCAACAAACCTTCTACCTCAGAAGAGCCCCTCCCGACTCTTTACTCCCGGCTTAAGGCATGAGTGTGCGAGTACCTGCGCGCCCACCTGCGCTGGTGGGATAGGGTGTCAGCTGCAAACCCCAGGAAACCCCTGAGAAGCGAAGGCGGCATACCTATCTCACCGGTCACTGCACACCACGCTGAGGCACTGATGGATGCAGGAGCGCTTTCGGGATGGTTGCGGCAACTACCACCTAGCCGAGCGCGTGCCGGCAACATGTCTCATTTCAGCTTTTACTTCCACAATAAAGTTAGTCATCAGTCCCTTGGATAATACATTAGGATTTGAGATAAAATGGTAAATGTCCCACAGTAGCTTTCTTCAATTTCAGTGTCTTTTTTGTGATGCCTGGAGCCCTGGAGGAAGATGCAAGCCCATGAGGATGGCTCTCTACTGCATCTGTAATTACTGATAAGGATGCCTGTATTACCCTTTCCAGTTAGTCATTCTTGGAGATGTGTCTTTTTTGGGTAGAAAGGAGGGGATACACATGTAGAGGGAGCCTATAAATATTCTTTAATAGACACGGTTCTGAAGAATTGGAGTTCTTCAGTAATTTGTCAAAACACCGAAAGAAGCAAGGGGTGAGATCATACTCTTTTTTTGCTGTAGCAGTGACTTATTTGCTCTGGGAATGAAGCTGGGTGGCTTCAGACAGAATTGTGTCTCCCCCTCTGCTGTATTATTCGATATATATTAAATTAAGAAAAGCTGATTTTAACCACTTGTATCTTGGCTGTCGCAATTAAATTAGCTGTGCTGGTGAAATATAGCTTCTATGAGCCATTTGGCTTACCAGGCTCTGTAATTTGAAAGGTGCTTTCCTCTCCTCCCTGTTTTTTCTCCTGTATGTAATGTTTTCAGCCTTTTTCTTTTCGGTGTCACTTAATACATTAGCAACTTCTGGAAAGACATGTTAGCTTCTGATAGTCTTTTGCATAGACTCTCAGATGACTGCCTTTTTCCCCCAGCTATGATGGGTTATATTGAACTTCTTTATGAAGAGGGGATGTTGCACCATTAAGCACAGATGATTCTCCCTTCCCTGGCATCCTGTGGAATAGTTAATTTCTTTTTTCAGCCAAATCTGAGAGGAAAAAAGGCTTGTTCATTTTTCCTGTGCATACTGATTGTTTCTCAACACAATGCTCATCAAAACTCCCTTTGTCCAACCACTTTTGTAAACCCAACATCCTCTATGAAAGAACAGAAGAGGTGTCACTTCCAGTAGGGCAAGTTACACTTCCTATTCACAGATCTGGTTAACTGAGTGATGATCTGGTATCCCAGGATTGCAGCTTCAGGTCCGTTAAAGGTCTTTGCTAATACAGCATTACTGGTAAGATACTGGACAATTACCACTGTTGAAGTAGTATACAGGAATATGTTCCCTTGATGATTTGGTTTTGAAAACATAAGGTATACAGGAACACCACTGTTCTCACGTAAAATCTAATGACGGTCATCACGCAAAATGTGTGCAGCAAACTTGGGCTTTTCATAATTCTTCTTCGAATACTTGGTAAGTCATTCTAAAAGAAAAAAAAAACAAACCTGTGTAAATATATTTGAAAGCATATCTTTATAGTTTAACCATGAGTATTGTTTGACCATTGCACTGAGACAATAGAAGCAGTAAGGGAAATAATATTAAATAATGCTAGTGAAACTGCAGAATTTGATTCTTTTTCTCAACAGAAATTTCACTAGATTTGGTACTTAATATTTCTTTCCCTGAGGCTGTTTTGTGGACTTTGTGTTTGGGATTGTTGGGATGGAGAAATAAAGAAGGATCCAAGTTGAATGGGTCTTTTGAAAGGACTTACTGATTTGAATCCAGTTCTTATGCAGTGTGTGGTGATTCTATGGTGGTTTTATTAACTTGATACTGGTTGACATTCATTTCTTGAAAAGGATCATGAAAAGAACAATGTTCAGATTTTGACTGAAAGCTAACTGTCCCTAAAATGAAGGATTGTGAGGTTTCCAGCCATCCTCAATGGTTCAGCAGCAAGTATCATGAATGGATATAACTCCTTCATGAAGTCTCAAAATGGATGATGTAGAATTGGTTTAGATCTCTGTTTTCATTGAATGTTTGTACCCTGCGGGACTTTTTTTTAACAGACTTATTGAGTCATGTATTATTTTCTTTCTTTGTGGGAAATGAGCATATTTGTATTATTGTCACAGATAACTTGCTATCAAAATAATCTCACACTTCTGCAGAATAGGCAGGGGGAGTTTTGGAAGGGTGAGAGTTTGGAATTGAAACTGTTATTTGCTGACATGTTCAGCTTTATATAAGAATTACACTTTTCAGAGGGCTTTTTTGTGTACATGTGTACATAGTTTCAAGTGACATGATGTGTTAAATCTGTAGAGAGTGTCTCGTGGCAGCTACTGTAAAAATTTAGCCCAGAGGCACTGCCCTCATCTCAGCCAGTCTGTCAGTAGAGTTCAGCAATCTCACAGGATGAGCAGTAGCAACCTGTTTCCAGGGTGTCTTGTAATTTGTTACAGCTCAATAAATCTCTGCATGAGCAGTAAAATCTGTGCTGTAAATCCATCCATGGAATCAGCTAAGCCTTGCAGTTAGAGCAAAGGATAGTACTGGGCTTTGCAGTGTGTGTGTGTGTGTGTGTGTGTGCAGGGTTGGCTGGGTGTTCCCACTCTCTTTCTCGGTGGATAGGTTTGTGCCTCGGCCCCACAGCGTCTTGGGTCCTGTCATCTAGAGACCACAGATCCTGTAAGCAAGGGAGTTAATTCAGTCCAATACTTTCATATATATTAATAATAAAGTTGTTAAGAATTCTAACTGTGAAAAAACTAAAATGTGTAAAGTGAAACTCTTTTAGGTGAAGACCTAGGTGACATTGATATTAGTCCTTTTCACATTGATACACTATGAATTCTTTTGTCTGCTGCCTTCTGCAGTGATCAGTCAAATGCTCAGAGAAAAAATTTTAAAAATTAACTATTTCAAAGTATAACACTTCTTGAATTTAACTACTTTTAATGCAAAAAGTATTTCTTCCTGTGAGATCAGTACTAGGAGGAGCATATGCAAAAGACTGAGCTCTAAGGATTAGCATTGTTCATATGACAGAATTTACCATTTCTGTAGCAAATAATGAACGTGTCTGAATGTAACTTAGAAGAATTGGTAAAATTGTATCTTCAGACACAGAAAAGCTTATGCTTACAATACCCAATGGAAATGTGATCTTCCTACTAAGATCTCACTGTCATTGGGCCTGAAATGTTCCTTTCTGTAGAGAGTGTTGTAAGCATAAAGCTTTCAAACTGTCAGGGGATAGTATCTCTCCCCAAAAATGCAAGCTTTCTGTTCCAAAGGGATTGCCGTTAATGTTTGAACACCTATATTTGCATCTCCTGTGAAAATGGATTTAAAAGACAATGAGAGCCTACTCTAGGATTAGAGAAGGCATTTTCATTTTTCTTGCTCTGTTGGACCCAGGAATGCAAGAAACTAGTTAGCTCCTGGGTAGAGTGAAAAGCAAGTGAAGCTAACTGTTTGAAAGAAATTTATATTGAAGAAATTAGCTTTCCTAAGGAAAGGTGAGGAAGGTCACTAAGGAATTAAAGAAAATAAGTAATATGAGAGTATCACAAAATGCAATGAAAGATAAAATTATAAGTGTTTTCCTAAGATCTATTTTAAGAGCCAGTGCCTACCTTTTTTTTTTAATCTAGGGAGAACTAATCAATTTGTGCCCAGAAAGACACAATAACAAGATCAGAGTGTGGACTCATTTCCTAATTGTTCTGACAAAACTGAAATTCTTCTGAGTCCCATGTAAAGGAAATTGAGCCTTGGGATCCAACAGCATAGTGTTCTTTTGAATACAGACATGTATTTCAGTTAGCATAGAGGATCTTTAAGAAAATTAGAGAAGACCCATAAAAAAACTTAAGGTGGATGCCCAACTGAGTGCCACAGTATGTATTTTTTCCACTGCAAAACAGTATTTGAAATTTAAATGAGTAACAGTTTCACACATGTAAGTTATAGACAGAGCTTTTTTTCAGAATACTGTTGCAATACAAACAGCATATGCCTTGTGCCCTTTGCCACCCTCCTTCTGGAAGTGACTGCTTGACACTGACAGTTACGGTGACCAAGGACATAAGATCTCTCGAAGTCTGTCACCTTGTGCTAAATTGAGATTGCAGTTACTCTGGAGAACTCTGTAAAGTCTCCTGTTTGGGCAAGTGTAGGTGAAAATAAGCTTTATTATGAATTGACATTTCTGGTATCTTTAGTTCTTTGAGGCAATAATTAACTGATGGTTGTAGGAAGAAATGTATGTGTTGGCATTAATTACTGAGGCAGAAGACATGCAAGCATTTTTGTTTCTTGGTTTATTCTTGTAGCACAGGTTGTTGGTGCATAATCTGAGCAAAGTTTTAGTTTGCACTGTATTCTGTCTATTTTTGAGGCATGTCTTCAAGCAATGTCAGAACATTTTTCACATGAATTTTACATTTAATAACGCTTAGAGCCAAAACTCCTTCTCAGTTATTTATTGTACTAAACTTGGTGTTCTGACCTAGCTCTTTCACAAACACCCCTGTGTTTAGCAATCAATGATGTGGTTTCCCCAGCTGTTCCCTTTGAAGGCTGAGTGTCTTCAGTGTGACCCTGACTTCTGGCATGAATTCCCAGATTTACCTTTTATTGTGACTTTAATTGCATGTATCAAAACCCAAATGGTGCCCTACATTAAAGAAAGGTGGGGTTTTGTTGTAAGTTTTTTTAAATGGTTTAGGGGTTTTAATTGTTTATAGTCCTTCAACAGGGCTATTTCAACCTACTCAATATAAATTCAAACCAGTGCATCTGTGGTGAGACAAAACATGAAAATATCACAGTTTTCTTACCTGTTTCTCTTTTTTTTGGTTGGTTAGGTTGGGTTTTTTTCTTTCTTTTTAAAGTACACTAGGGTTTTTTTCCTCTGCCTCTTAGATGTTCATGTTTTCTGTTTGCTTGGTTTTTCCTTACAAAAGGAGGAAAAGAAAAAACCTGGTGAGCATATGTTATAAAACCTCTGCCAGATGCATGAAATAGTCAAGAGTGAGAATAGGAGCAAAAGAAGAACTCATTTTAACTGTTGAAACCACTAAATCTATCTTTAAAGAGGCTTCTCACAGTGTGACTACAGGCTTTTGCTTGAGCACCTTAATCCCAACGTTGTCCTTGCTGTAAGTCAGCTTGGAAGGGGATTAGGAAAGGTAGAAAAGTTTTGCACCTGTTTTATGACCTGAAACATTTTTTGGGCTGGATGATATGAGATAATCCGCTCTTTGGGTTCTGATTTTTCATTTTCTTAAATATTTTTCTTGCAATTACGCAAGTTTATTTTGCACTGTAGCTGTACTCTCAGCACCAATAAAAGATAAAATTTGCCTGTTTCATATGATGACTATTTCCTGTGAACTCTAGCAATAATCTTAGGGAACAGGACCTAAAAGTCAGTCTCTGGGGTATGGCCAGCTGTTATGCAGCTGCATCAGAGTCTCCTCTGGCAGTGCTGCCTGCAGGGCTTCTGGAAAGACAGGCTGCATAGTGCAGCCCAGTCCCAGCCTTTGACTCTGGTCCTTGGTCTGTGGAGTGCACTGAGGCCAACACCAGCCCTGAAGGGAAAATACTTGAATTCTGGAGTTCAAGGAAACAACATGCCCTTCCCCGTCTCCAGCTTGTTCCTTAGATGAGTTGTGGGCACTGCTTGGCATACCAAAATCAGGACATCAGATTCCAAGTTGATTTAAGAGTCAGAATCTCCAAGGAATATGAGCTCACGTCTCCTGTTAATGATATTTCCCACTGCTCAGTTTTTGATGACTTGCCACTTGGAGCATGAATCTCTTGCTTTATGAATCTCTTAGGCATTTCATGCTTGCTCTCTGTCTAGCTCTGAATTTTCTATTCTGCTTTTTGAACGAGATTTAAAAAATTAGACGTTACTCAGACATTGCCATTTAGATATGCCTAATTTAAGACAGCTGTTTCCTTCAGTGGATTATTTTTTAAGTCCTTTTATGGATTCAGGCCCAGACATTTATAAGTTTTGGTCTTCTGTTGTCTGGTGTTAGAATATTCTCAGCCACTCTGTAGATTTAGTAGCAATGAATTATCTTGAGAGGTTTATGGGAGAGCAAAATATTGAGCCTGCATCCAAGTCTAGGACTTTAATCAAGGACTCTTTCTTGTGGCATGTGGTTTTCTGTGTTGCTCTGCTTGTTTGACTGATGAGTGTCAGTGCACTACTTTGCAACTAAGCATGATTCTTCCTGTTGTATTTCTGAAACTAGGATTGGATATCTATTCAGCCAAGCTGGTTGCATTAGTAGTCTCACTATTAGGATAAACTAAAAATTGATAGTTACATGACAGTATTTACATACAAGATCATCCAAATTATTTTTATTATTTTCAAGACCAACCAGTGCCCTGTCAAAGTCGTTTTCAGCTTTTTTTTGGGGTGCACTTTCTTTTTACAGATGATCAAAACTAACCGTGGGTCTAACCCTCATGCAGACCCTCAGGGACTTGCAGCTTCAGTCCCCTTTGCACTTGTGCAACATGCAGACGAGTCATATTAACTTCTCTTGTGGATAATTAACTAATGAAAGTGTGGGGTCCAGGGTGTCATTGGATCACCAACTTTATCCTATTCACCGTCCATCCATGTGTTCATGAGATCTGGCAGGAGGCAGAGTAGAAATGTGGTTTTGGCAGGAGCATGTGATTAGGCTTAGGCAGATGTAACATATTACACCTTCTGCCAGAGAAGGCAGTGATTTAATGTTTGTGTTAAGGTAATATGGAATGATGTTGTTATTTTTAGGGTAATACTGAGTAAAATTAGGCAATATTTTTAGAATAGCATTTTGAGATCCCACTCATAAATTAATACCCCACCAGCCAAGCATAGTAGAAACACGTAAGAAAAGAATGATCCGTACAGCAGAGCAGTGTTGTGATCCTAAGTGTAGGTTATAATGTGTGCTAAAGAAGTTTGGGAGGAAACCAGGAGGAAGATTCAACAGTAGTGAATATAAATGTCTTTCATTCACGATTGGTAACAGCATGAGCTCTCCCTTAAGGTTAGATTACTGAAATAAAATAGAATAACACATTAATAACTAGTTATATCAAAGTTCTAACCTGACTTATTTAGGATTTTAAAAAAATTATGTTATTTCTGTAATGATTTTGGAGTTTTTAAAAATTTTTTTGCTGGCATTATTATTCCATATATTCTTGGAATTTTGTCCTTACAGTATGACAGCTGCTGCAACATGGAAGAAAATTATCTGTATGGCCCATTTGCTGAAGTATATAATGAATTGTATATAGCAGAAGCTACAACATGCTCTTTAGACTTATTCAGTATTTTAGTGTGAATTCCTTGTAGTGAAATTTTAACCACAGAGCATGTTTCTGTATAGTACAGAGGATACATTATGCAACACGAGAAGGAATAAACAACAAAACTCCTGAACTTGCTGATTGTTCAGGTGTCTGTCAGGCCTGGTATCTCAGCTGAACACCTGCACATCAGAACAACTTGTAGAATTAACATGGGTTTGTTTTTTTTTTAATTTCAGAACTTGTCGTTTGCAAAATGTGTTGATGTTGAGAACATAAACCAAAATTAAAGTGTGTTTCTACTTCATATCCATACTTTTATCTCAGTTTTCTAAGAAGCTTTGACGTCATGCTCAGTGAATATTAACAAGTGTCCTATCACTAATGCATCTTAAATGTTAACACTTTCAATCTGGTAAAAAGCCCCATATTTGTAGCAAGTAATGGAACTTTCTAATCAATAGGCTTTTTCCTTCAGACCTTCCCTCTCCCTTTCCCTCTCTAAAATATTGGGAAGCATATATATTAAACGGGTTACAGTTGTCACCTGGGAAAATGTAATTGAATCCGATAAAGGCGATCTAAGGCCAGCTGAATGAACAAGGGAAAAGGTCTCAATGAACAATTAGGCATATTTTACTGTATCACAAAGTAATTAAGTTCCTTCACTGTAGCATGAAGAAAGCTGCTTCTTGTTAGAAGGATTGGAGGTGATAAATTTTATTCAGGATGCAAACCAAAAAGTTGTGCTGTCCGAATGCAGTAAGTCAGACATCTTACCCATGTGGGTACTGAAACTGTTATCTCTGAAGTGTGAAGACCAGATGCTCTTCTTTCTAAAAATGTCAAAAAGAAACATGCCTATTAGCATCTTTCATAAAACAGGTCTTTATTTGTTTGTTTGTTGTGTTTTTAATAATTGTTAACCTTCTATTCAACTTTTGTTTAATCCCAGATGGGAATGGGTCCTGATTTTGCTTTCACTTGTGTTAACACAAATATGTTAATCAAAGTATCCTATCTACAAGCAAGCAAATACTTCTTATACTTAGCAAGCATCTGCATTGATGTTGAACATATGTAATACAATGCCTACTGTGTCTATAATAAAATGCTAAGATCTAGTTAGTTATATGGTAGATGTACCGCCACTCTTGAGAACAAAAACTAAAAACATTTTGTCACTGCAATTGCTTTTTTGCCTTTGCTACAGAGAAGGGACTATTGGTTAACATCATTGTCTCCCATTTTATAATAGATTTGCTTTTATCTTGTTTCTCTGAAACCTCATATTCAAGGCATAATGACTAGAAAGTAGCACATTGTGAAATCAGAGTAATTAGTAGTATGGTTAAAAGTTCAATCTCTTCTACAACCTCTGGACATTTTCTTTCCTGAGTCAGACTCAGCTGACAGTGAATAATATTTTTATAATGATTTATTGCATTACTGATGGAATGAAATGTGCTTTGACTGCATGACTGTTGGAAAATGGCATGATCATGGCTAAGTGCCAAAATAAAGGAAAAAACGGGGCAGTGGAGAGGTAAGGGAAGGACTACCTCTCAGATTCCAGTACTGCATGGTTCTATGAAGAATAACATTTTAGGCCTCATACTTAAAAGGCCCCCAATAACCTCTATGTTTTGGTAACTTTAAATCTTATGAGACATTGAATATATGTGTGATATTTGGGAGAAATTGTGATTTTATAACTTGGCCCAGGCTAAATTGGAAAATGATGGAAAATAATTGCAAACCTTACGCACACTGCAAATATTTGGTCATAGTTTTCTGAATGTTTATTATCAGCTTTTCTCCTAAAAGAAAAGCCTACTGCATGGTCCACCTCTTTCCCTTGTCCCTACATCTGCTAGTGAGAGCCTTGGACTAGCACAAACCCTTGAGCAGTAAACAGAGCTGGAGAGTTTCTTCAGGTTACAAAAAACCTGGTGGGACTGCCTCTTTTAGTGACAGATCCGGAAAGTGTTCTCTGCTACAACTACTTCATTAAACTACTAACAGTCAAGAAAAAGATAAGCAAGAACTCCATTGATACACAGGTCCTACGATAAGTCCTGGTTTGTAAAAGTCTCTTTATAAAGATCCTGACAGGAATTTTTCTTTACTGATTTGCTACATCATCAATGTGAAAATGAAGCCTTTTCCCAGCTGCTGTAAATGTCAGGAACTTGTTGTCAGGTACAGAAAACAGCTAATGCACTCTACTTTTCTTTCTCTCAGCAGGTTGCTGGCATGCAGGACTGTTGGGGAGGAACTTTCTCTAGGTAGTAATAAATATAATAATAAAATTCCTGATGGCTGCCCTCTCTGACACAGACATGTTGCTTTTTGCTCTGTTTTGGCAACAGAAATAAAAAGGAAGAGAGTGAAGCGTTCTAGTAATCCATTTCCTGAAAAAGTCAAACTGATAAACACTCACATCATATGTACTAACTTTCCCCTCATATTTGTGCACAAAGGTGAAGCCTGTGATGCCTCTTTCTTCTTTATGTTTGGCCCCTCTAATGTAGGAGAGCAGATCTGTGGTGTGGTGGCAGCTTTTGTCAGTAGTATAAGTTCTACATCAATTCCTTGTATGAATTTAGCTATCTTTTTATTTCTTGAGGACTGTAGTTGCATATTTAACTTTTGCCTGTACAAGAGGGAAGCAGGGATTTTGCATAGCGTCCACCTGTTTTTCTCCTTGCTTGACAAACTTTGGATAAATAATCAAATCTATTTTTAACTATTTATTTTTTTTTTATCCTGAGAGTGTGCTAGTTCTCTCCTTGGTTACGGATTCATTTGGGTGTATGTAATTATTTTTAACCTTCTTCCAGATGCCAACAGTAAAGGTGACCAGGTTCAGGCTTGCTAGAGATCTCCTAAATTTAAATCCAGGTGGTAAAGAGCTTTTCTCAAAGCTGCCTGTGCTTGTTTTTGGTACTGGGGTGTTAAAACAGAACCTCTTTGAATGTCTTGCTTTCATATGAACCTAATTAATGTATTCATTAATATGCAGAAATAGGAAAAGAAAAGCTTTTTACTTGAGAAGGGAAAGTAAGATAAAATGGAACGAGGAAATGTCAACCAAATATATAATAAAAAGCGCCAAATATCACTTATATTCAGATATCTAGCTCACTTCATAGATACAACAACTAAATTCTTTGGTCTCATTGAATCATAAAATAAATAAACCTCTCTGTCAGGTTCTTGGCAGTTGAAGGCAGCATCCCACACTTTCCTTCCCACTCTTTGTGCTCTTGCACCACCAATCACCACTGAAGGTACAACAGGCATTTGCGAATTTTTGCAACATTTATGAATTTTTGCAGCATTCCTAATCTGGCTTCCATAGGCTTATTCCAGAAATGGTATTAAAATAACTAGATAGAAACAAGAGGAATTTTTAATTTGTCCTCTGAGCAACGTCTATAGACAGTGCCCTTTGACGATCCTTTAAGAGCTTGACTTGGAGACTGGTTTGGCAGTCTGGCTTGTCCTGCAGAATCCCTCCCATGAGCCAATTGTTTGTGCAGCTCTTATATGATGCTATTACATGATGCTATTACATGATCTTACAGCGTGAACTTGGTCAGCGATGGAGTAGACCCGTCATCCTCTTTTTCCTTTGATTACTGAAAAGCACAGAATAAATTGTCTCAGAGCAAGGTGACCCGCTTGCCTATGCCTGTCCTGTTGCAGCGGACTGCGGTATTGCACATACAGTCAGAGCTTGAATTCCTAGTTGTACCACAAATGTCGTGTGAAGTTCTGGGTTACCTCACTCACAGCAAAATTGGTGCCAGTGGGATGGGGTAAGCTGATTAATTCCTCTTAGAGAGGGAGTGTCATTCAGGCCCCCTAAACTTTGTAGCACCAGACCTCACATAGATCAGAAGTAATCCCTATTTTGATCTATTAACAGAATTGCATACCGAGGCTTTTCTCTGAAGCTGTTTAGGATTTTTGAAGTTTCCTGAGAAGTTCCCTTGAGACTAAAGGGAAAAGGTTTTCCTTTAACATTTCCCTTCCTGCTTTAAGGAGCTGTGGTGAGTGTGCTGTGAAAGCAAACAATTTGTCCTGAGCACGTTGTAAAGGAAAATGATGCAGAAAATAGTCTGTAAACTACAGTGTGTTTTCAGTCTATAAATAAGACTTTTCATGGGGCAAATAGAAAAACATGTCTTATGATTCTATGAGACAAAGAGGAAAATAAGCTCATGGTCTTGTTTGCTAAATAAAAAAAAAAAGGTGGGTAGAAAACCTTCCCTGACTGAACTGGGGATCAGATCTTTGTACGGATTTGGAGGATTGCTTCTTGGCCTGCTGCTGCTTCTGTAATTTCACATAATTTACTTCAACATGAATAGCTTCTCTTCCTGGAAGAAGTCTCATTTCTTGCACAGTTCCTTTTTCTTAACAATTTAATCAAACTAATTGTGACGAGCAGTGTATTTGTATAAATATTTAAAAGCAAAGCGTGGGGATTGAATTGTTTATTCTGCAAATGTAAGCTTAATGTAACTATCTTTGGAAACCATCTCATTCTCATATGGTTGTGCAGTTTGGTCATGCATGCTGTCTGCTCAGTTCCATGTTTAATGTTGCAAATGGCTCAAATTATATTCTTTGCATCAGAGCTAAACAAGAGCCAGAAGAGACAAAACACAGGAGATATCTTGGTTTAGCACATGCAAAAACTAGTTGTCTTTCTAAATTCAACCGTCAAGGTACCCCAGACTCCTGAAAATGGGTTAACAAAGATACAGATGATGTCATTCGTTGTCCAGTCTTGTCTCATGCATGAAGATATGTTCTTATCTGGAAAGAAAAATAGCCCTTTGATGGCAGATGCCAAGCTGCACGGGGAGATGCCGAATCTGAAATTCAGAACCAGATTTTTCTCTTGTGTGATTTTGTGACTTGCAGTACTTCTGCACCACCCCTTTCCGGAGGGGGATGCAGAGCTGTATGTAATAGTGCATCCCTCTGCATAGATGAGCTATGCAGGAATAGCATAGATTATATGCTCTTGATATGATTCTATGCTTAATAGCATAGATTAATAGCTCATCATAGATGAGCTATTTCTTCAGGAAAAAAAGCAATGCTAAACATGAAAAAGATATCACACCAAAAACCACACCACATCCCAGTAAGTGGGTGACTGGTAGAGTCTCTTGCTTGACTACATGCATTAAGGGGTGGCTTAATAGTGCAGAAAGACTTCTTCCTTGCACTTTCCATCCCAAGACTTGGATCAGCTGGCCCCAGCTGCTGCCATCCTAGCAGCAGAGGTTACACTCCAGCTGCTGCTGCTCCCCTGGGCTCAGCCACTGAGCCGAGAGCTGTTTCAGCAGCCATGCTTCAGAGGAGAGGCAAGGAGGAGGAGACCGGAGAGGAGGTTTGAGAGGGGGGATAGGGTTGGTGGCATTGATATGAATCAGTATTTGGCATGCTTATTTTCACGTTCATTAGGCACTGCAGCAATAGGGTCAGTATCTAGAATGTACCTTGTGCCTCCTCACCTTACACTTCTAATTTAGTGGAACCAGGGCAATAAACCTCAAGGGTATTAGTCAGTGAGCTGAAACTTGTTAACAACAGTAAACTCCAAGCTCAGCAAGAGCAGTGGAGACAGTGTTTCCCACCCCTGTCCCTCCACCTCCCCATGTATTCTTCCTTTAATAAGTGTGGAAGTATTTTCTTAGAGGAGAATGTTCACCTCCCACTGATGGCCCCTGGTGCTGATATCACCTGCAGCATGTTTGGACAATGCTTTTACTTTCTCACTTAGCTGTACAACAGAGCTGCAGCAAAAATAATTCTCTTCCGCTTTTGAAAACACCTTATTATGAAGAATTTCTTGTTTAAATAATTCAGGATGTCAGCACTACTTCAGACGATTGATATTAACATTGAGAGGCTTCAGTGGGAGGTTAAGTATAATCCCAAGGAATTATGCTACAGAAACCAGAGGGTGGAAACCAATGTCTTCTGAGCTCCTTTTTTTTTTTCTCCTTCCTTCTATTTTTATGTTCTCTGAATAAAATTTGCTCTGATTCTCAGCTATCTTGATCAGAGACCTAGAGAAGCCAAATTGCCTGAGCACAGCCTGTTGTGGGACTGCAGTTTTATTTACAAGCAACCAAGTTTTGCTACAATCTTAGTGTTTAAAACCCAGAAACTTGTCCTACTGCTTGGATTCAGATCAAGTATTCAAAGCAGGAATTATTTCTAATTAGCTCTTTCTCCAATATCTCACTTGCCTCTGACAAAACCCATCAAATTTTATCAAAATCAAGCATGTCTCCAAATGCTACTTTTGACAGGGTTTTCTAGGACCTAATTTCCGTTTTAAAATGAGACAAATACATCTTGGAATAAGCAGCATTTCAGAGTTTAGGTTATTTCTTTGATATGTGAGAAACCTAGGCACGTGTTTGTGTTAGGTCTACACTGGTGTAGTGCCTTTCTGCCTCATGCTTTTGGTGGAGAGGAGGCTGAGGTGGTTGTTCCTTTCTCACGGGATGTCAAAACTCTAAAAAGTTGAAGTAAAAAACTTTCAAAATGTTTTTGTAAATTTTGTTATTTTTCATCCAGCTCTCCCTGTGTCCTTCAGATGATTTTATTCTCTGGAAAGAAATTGTGTGAGTATTTCTAGAGTTGCTTTTGGGCTTGATGACATCATTTGCTAAGTTTAGCAGGACTGCAAAAGTCTAAATTAACAAATCACCGTGCTCTGGTGCTAGAGCTAGATCGACAAATAGCGTTTTCAGTGAAGCACTTTTTTTTTCTCCAAGGTTTCTTTCACTGGCAGGATGTCAGCAGGGGAAGGAGAGATATTCAATGAACACATCAGAGCACAGCTAAATTTTTACTACATCACAATTTTGGAGGGCCTTTATTTCTCTCTGCCACTGGTGCTGATCAGTTCTGTGAGAACTCAATTTCCTACAAAGATGCCAGTTTTAATTCTGCTTTTACCACAAGAAAAAAAAAATCCAACTCGGTCTTGGCAATTAACTTCTCTCAAAGGAAATACCTGTTTCAGTCACATGTTATCAGAAGGTGCTTTACAACACCCATTTACGGCAGCGTTTCGGGAATGTTGAGAGCATGAGCATGTACTGAGCACCCCATGCAGAAGGCTGCAGCAAGAATGGAGTTGGCACCACCTGGGCAAAGCTTTCTGAAGCCCTGTTGGTTTTTCTTTTCCCATTAGGGCCAAGGACAAACACCTGACTTGGACAGAGCGGAAGTCATCTGGTTTAGCTCTCTTATTTGTTCCTGCTACTTTGCAGGTGTAAAACAGCCAAACAGTCTCCTTCTGTTTTTTTTGTTTCTTGAGCAATTAAAAATTTCTGCTATTCAATTCTTATCTAGATGAAAAATATTTTCATTGGGAATATGTAGAAATTAGAGATTCGCCTTGTATGAAGGGACAAGAAACCACTGCCAAACTCTTCAACCCAAAGCTGTGTAGTGAAGTAGAAGGTATTCTACTGCATATCGTGCCATTTCAAATGACAGCAGAATTTTGGCCATAATGTTGAAGTAGTAGAACTTACGTGAAGATCTCAGTTACTTAAAAAAAAAAGAAAAAAAAAAATCTGATATTTCTGCTTAATTTATGCAAAAAGTTTAGATAGATACCCTATAAAGAATTTGTTCCAAAGTAAACCAGTATTACTCTTCTTTTAAAGAACCATAAAATTAAATAATAGTTGTAAAGGTATAAAGATCATTTTGATGGCTTCCAGAGGAAGGCTTTGCCTATTTATGCAGCATCTTTCTTCTTTGGGCTGCAGTTTGTCTCAAGCCACTTACAGATTATGGCTGCCCAGAGCAGCAGTCTGTGGGTTTTCTCACTTCTTTTATCTCACGTCTTGAAATCGGGGAGCTGCTAACTTCAGCTGGGTCTGAATATGCATGAATGATGATTGGCACATATTTTTCAATGGGAAGGAGGAGGTTAGGAAAATATGACACAAGCTTTGGAGGGCGTAGCTTTTGTGGGCTGTGTGCCGCTATCCTCCTGTCTGTTTTTAGCTCAGTTCAGTGACAGTCCCCAATGGAATGAAGCTTCTTACTTTTATAAAAATGAAAATATTTTTATATTCCATAATTTTAAAAATTTTGTTTATTCTTACATTTTAATGTTTTTCTTTTATGTTGTATATTTATTTAATCTCTTGACGAAAAGAAAAAAAAACAAAACCAAAATTCTTGCCTGCTAGGAGCCCAACTGATAAACTAGTTTAGCTAGGGAATTTCAATATAGATTTTCTTCTAAAACAAATAGGATTTTCAAACTTTCTCTAGAGTAGGAAAATAATTCCATAATACAACGTGCTCTATAACATCAAAAAGGAATCTGTAGCTTACCATAGCACAAGAAATTAAGCTCAGTGTGAAGGTGATAAGGAAAATGTGGTTGCTTTTATAACAGATGCAGCTTATATGCCATTATATAACATGACACTGTACAACTGGTGAAGCTAAAGGAAATTATAATAATGGAGAAATGTTGCAGGAAGCCTTGAAAGTAGGCAGGGCTTTTGGGGGCGGATAAAGGAAACTGGAAAATAAACTAAGCCTGTGTTTGGGGATTGCTGGTAAACAGTAGTTGTCTTACTCAAATGTTAATATTTTATTATTTTGTCATACCAAAAATCCACCACCTTTACTTGAAGCAGTGTTGGGACTTTTGTTGTCTTGCATGGCAGCTTGCAAAATCGAGAGATTCAGTTCTTTATGCTATGTTGACATATTGTATGACTGTTTCCCAAACAGTAAAATTGAGAGAGTCAGGAATTAGTGTCTGGCTCAGGATATTTATTTATCTTGCAAGTGTTAAACCAGCATATACCTGTCAAATCTTCCAGAATATTTAAGGTTCAGATTTTTAAAAAATCGTAAATGCACTGAAGTACTGAAAGGCTGTTTTATTTTCCTAAAAGTAGATGGAGAATGACAAAGTTCTGAAATTTAAAGTGCTTATTTATATGCAGTGTTTTTAGTATACATTCCATTAATTTAATAGAATATATTCTATGTACAAGTGATAGCAGATGTGACTGACATTACCCAGACTCTTAAGAAATATTAAATCGTGAGAATAAATTAATTTAGGAAGGGAAGAGACAGTGACTGAAGCAGTTAGACATTGCTAGACACTCCAGTAAAGATTATGTGCATAGCAAGTAGTTCAGTTAACATCTGAGCTCTGACATATCAGAATTTCTGCACTGATATCAGTTTGAATTATGAAGTTATCAAGCATGATGGAGAAAAGACAGAAATAATGAATTGTTTTGCTTTAAGGAAAGCTGGGAAGAGCACTAGTGCCACATTACCTATTGTGGCAGAGGGGAAGTTAAACATCAGCTAAAAAACAAAGAGCATTTTTCTACCTGCAGATTTGGTAATTTATACTAAAGATGTTCAGAAGAACTGACCACAAAGTTCTGAGTCAGTGGCAAAGTTAAACAAATCTGATACTAATGATGCACATATGAGAGCTGGAAAATGCAATGGGTCAGTACTTTTTGTTTGCTTTAAATGCAAGTACAGACTGATAGAGATCACTGCAACCAGGTTAGTTTGTCACCAGACCTTGAAGACACCACAGGAGATGTAGTGAGTAAGATATCAGAGGGTGAACTTGAGTCAGTGAGTACAATTTTATGAAGAATGGGACCTGTCACAAAAACATCAGTGTTACCATGTCATGCAGAGATGACAACGCTGCCTGCTGACTGTGTTTCAGAGTTTATGTAAAACTCTTGATTCAGAGTCACCTGTGTTTGGATTTTAAACTGTCGGATGCTGCAACAGTTTGGTCCCCTTATTAAGACTTGTAATTTAATGGGCCTTCCTAAAAATACAGTGGGTATTTTCTACATTGCTTAAACTCATTATTATAATTTCAGCTAGTATTCCTTTAATAACAGACTTTAATATTGAGGCCCCCAGGGCAGAGAAACAGAAGTTTCAAAAACTTGGAGTCTTTCTGCATTTAATCAACATTTTTGAAAGCCTGGAGCTGATGATTATATTTTATATCAATTTGTAATTAAAAATTAAAGGGAAAAAAAATTTAAGGTTTTGCAGCACTTCAATATTATGTTAGATAATATTGATATTATATAACTGGTAATAACTGTTAGAGATTTTATGGGAGTCAGTTCTTTGTTTCAGTTCTGCATTCTGGCCAACATTTCCTATTAGATATGAAGTCAACCAGATATCTTAAGTGAAGACTTATTCAAGACTATCTTCTATTTGCCAAAATACCTGTTATATTGACTTACCTTTCATTGCAAACTGCAAGAATTGACATTTGGATGTACTTTGTTAAGTGAACACTCTTAGCATCGTTGGTGTGTTGACACAAGCGGTTTGACTGTGAATGGAGGAAAAGCAGTACAGAGAACATCCGTCCTTCTTTAGAGGAAAACGCGGAGGCCAGTAAGCGACACTGAGTGCTTGAATCTTGGTGTTCTCCCACACACTGAACCACTGCTTGGGAACAGGGACTATTTGTGAGCTATTCACAAAAACTTTACAACTTTCTGGTATAAGATTGAAAGTGAGGTAATAAAATGGAAACGTACTTTATATGACTTGTTAACAGGTTGAGACACATTCATTTGTAGGATACTGCTCTGTAAATTTTTATGAAAAAACATAGATTAGTGTAGAAAAGACAATTTTTGTCTAAGTATTTTCTACTGAATGGCAGCCTGTTGCATTCCTTTTCCCCATGCATTGAACATCTCACAATACTTTTATTTAACATCCCTGCTATATATGTTTAGGAACTGCATAACAAACGATTAGTATAGATTCTTGTTTATAGTACACCAGCTGGCAGGATTTATAAAGGTCTGCCTGATCCATGTTGATTTGTAAAACAGTGACTTTACTCTGTCATGCTGCTTAGTCTTCAAGGTGTTACTATCATATGCAAAAGGAAAAAACAGATTTCAGGATAGTGATATGCTTCAGTAATATGTCTGTTATTTAATTCTTTGGTATTCTAAATAGCCTTTTTAATGACAAGTTTTTAGATTTAATTCAGAAAGTCCCTGTGGACCACCACAGATTCTTAAAAGAATGATTCTAAAGAAGAACACTAGGAAGATACTGGCAAAGACACCAAATCTTGTTAAAACTGAGCAAGAACATTGCACCAACATTTGTGATCTGTGATATAAGAACTTATTGGGCTTATCCTTTGCTCACTGAAAAAAAAAAATTTTGAACAGCTCTATCTAATGTGCTTCGGAGACTTCTTGAACATGAAATATATCTGACAGAGAGACAGAGAGAAAAGATTTATTAAAATCATTTGAGTGAATGGCTAAGTAAAATCTCTGATTATGTCCACAGCAATGCAAGCATGGTTATTTACCTCCTCTTGCATTCTTTTGTTGTTCATTTCTAATGTTTGGCAAACACCTGAAAAAATTTTTATAAAATTGCAGATGAGTTGGGAAACGTCATCTTGGCCACCCTGAAGCGTGGCTCTTACAATCTGGAGCTCCTTGAGGGAGTTCATGCACTGAAAGAGGCAGGAAACTCTCCTAAGCAGGTCCAGCCTGCTCCAGCTACTCCCAGAGTGCCAGAGTGGCTCTTGTCAACTGCCTGCCTACCTCTGTCACACTTTTTTAAAATGCTTGAGTCAGTCAGAGGGTGAGTGAAAGAAGTGACTCATGAACCTCAACTCAAACACAGTCCTTTAGAGAGGTTAGGGCATCCTGGTGTCATACACAGCTCCTGAGCCTGAGACAGGCATCTCTTGGCCTCTGTTCCCCATGTTCTTAGACTTGCAGAGATTTCTCAGGAGATGATGTTAGTAGACTCAGATGCTGTACGAACATGCATATATTTATCTATTTTAAATGCATAATGTAATAACACTTGAATTCCAGAATGCATTTCTATTTTGAAATACTCAATGTTAAATGCAGAATTTCATTGGAATATATAGATTCTTTGTATGGTTTTTAAAACTTCTAGTTTGTAAGAATTTTCTTTTTTTTCCTTAGGATGCAGTTAATGCACAAAACTAAAGAGCAATATATGTATAAATAAAATAACCCAACCCTATTGAAATGTGTGTTTAAACTATTTCTAGAAAGAGTTAGTGGTGAATGTTCTCCTGGAACTCAGTACTAATCTTTAAGTCAGAAAAAATTAGATGCGTATGACTTGCAGCTAGGTGTAGCCTATTTGTAACACGTTTGGCAGGAGAGGCTAGCACAATACGGTTTCCTCAGAGTATAATATGCATTTACAAGCCTGAGGAGTTTTTTACTTTGGGAAAAAATGTGGGAAGGACACTCTGTTTCAACAGGTCCACTACTTGCTTGTATTCAGGACCTCACCTGCCCGCTTGACCAAAAAGCTAATCTGTATTCTGACTCTGATTTCTACACTTAAGAGGGAGTAAAATGAATTCTAGTTCACCTTACACATCACCAGAGTAGCTCTCCAAATAATGCCCATTATTTCTGAGTAAAAACAATGTTATTGTGCACAGGGTTTGTGCTCCATCCAGTCCAAATTTCATTGCTACCACAAGCCTCTCCACCCCTTTTTTGGGTAACTGATTAACTATGTCTTTACCACAAAAATTTATAGTATCTTCTTCCTTCCACTTTTGACATTTGTGGCAGAGAAAATTTACCCACTCCATAACTCTGAATTCATCCTTTGCACCTGTATTTAAGGGATTTAATGTCTGCAAGCTGGAAAGCCAATATTAGCTTGGTTACTGTGGTAACAGACTCATTTTCAGCAGCCTGTAATGAATGTTGCTAGAAGCAAGGCTGCTATTCTCGAATTTTATTTATGTAAATGTATTTTAAACACCTTTCTCCCATATCATATCTCCTGCTAATAATCTCCAAGTAAGAAGGTGCTGGTATTTGAGGCTTTCTCATAAAGTTCAGGTTTCAGTGTGATGGTGCATTTGGGTAAAGTAAACTCAGATGCTTTTGCAGAACTCTGGCCTATCACCCAAGTTAAGGCCATAATGAAAGACTACCCTCACAACTGGCTGCCTCACTGAAACTTCACTCTGTTTATCTGTTTTACAAAAACTTGTCTGTTAAAAAGCCTTGTGGCCTCTTGGTTTTTGCCCACATTTTTTGAGAGACCAAAGGAACCTGCCTATCAATGCCTTTGAAACTGGGTATATATCTCAGTTTAATACTTATGTTGTTGGAGACAGGAACATTGTTCCCTGGATTTCTTGTAAAGCAATAAGAACTCTTTAAATCACATCACAAAAAGGCCAAACAAACAAAAAATATATATTAAAAGGATTGCTCATCCTTTATAAAGCTGCCAGTACCTTTATGGGATGCTTTTGTTTTCACTCTCAGTGCTTGGCTCTCTTTGGAGTTAAGTTTTCACAAATATATTATTTGCACACATTTATCCATTTGGAAAATGCAGTATTACTAAGGCTTTCTGGCCTGGTCTTCCTTGTTCTGCCTGTTGACCTCTGCTTTGGATCCATTACTCTGTCTACTTCTGTTCCATTGAGGCAAGACAGTCTTACTATTTCCCTCTCCCCCCTGCATGATGTCATCGTATTTTTTCTAAATTTATTTATGACAAAACTTAGAGACAACATTCTCTAGGCATAATCATTTTGAAACAAGAACCAAATATATGAGTAACAAGAGACAAAATTAGTACAGCACTTAAAACACTGGTAAAAAAGAAATTATAAGATTTGTTAAGCACTAAGCCTTTCTTACAGAGACTAACTTATTTTCACTACAGAACAGCCGAATAAGGCTAATAAAACCAGCATAATTGTCAGCATCATAGTTACTTTCCAGTATAGAAACAACCCTTAAGCGGATTTAAACAAAAATTACAGAAAGGTAATGATGACAGCATGATGTAGGAATGAAATACAGATGCCTGCCTTAAATTAGTTCATTGCTCAGAAGAACTTTGGAGGATGTTCCCTAACCCATGATCAGTAGCTTCCCCACGAATTCAGAGTGACACAAGCCTGGCCCTCAGGCAGGGGAGGATGGTCTAATATGATGGTTCACCACAATTACTCAATCTTTAAATGACAAACCTATCAGCAGTGCTAGCAGCACCACTATGTTTTCCTTGCCTGCTGTGAAAAGATCTTTCTATAACTTGGAAAGATTATCATTGAAGTATTTCTCCCTTGTATAAGTATGTTGTCTCCTCTGACTGCACCTGAAAACAAGCTATGAGAATATATATATATAAAAGATAAGTTTGAATTTGAACACAGTGGTCTCCAGGGTCCCCAGCTCACCTTCTGTCTTTCACATTGCAGTACTTCTCTCAGACTTTGTAAGTAAAGTAGGAGGGAAGGACCAAAGCATCAATGGCCGTATCACAGCATTGCTTATCACCACAGTATGATATTAACTAAATTCAGGTTTTCTATTCAGTACAGGGATGTTTTTGTTTCACTCTTTTGCTTCTCTCCTGGAAATCTCTAATAACATTTCTTCTCACTTTCTGCACCATTTAAGAGTTAATAATGTGTTAGTTTTACCAGAAACATGCAGGACATTCAAATAAAATTTAACTCCTGTTTTTTATTCTGCAATCATTGCTTATATTTTAAAGTGCTGCTAGACATTTGTTATAAACAAGGAACAGACATTCTGTAACAGCACTTCACTATCTGTCCTCTGAGATTCACATTTTATATTTTCCAGTTGAAAGGCAAATATACTTACCAAATAGTCATTTTGTTAGATGAGAGGACTTCTAGCTAATCCTAGAACAACAGATTGTCAAGAATTCCTCAGCTACTTTATGCTGTGCTGCAGCATGTGTGGATTACAAAGGCTAGACTGCTGTTATGTTCAGCTTTCTTTCAGAAGGTGATACTTGCTGGGGACAAGCACACAAGTGCAGTAATTTGGCACAGACGGCACAGCAGCACACAGGGTTCATCGAAGAGAGAATGATTTGTGGTAGCTCCTGTGTCCCTACAGTAGTGCTCACAAACATGCTCTGAAAATTCCATCACCTACTGGCTCAAACAACTTTTAAAATACATAGGATAGTGTGCAGTGATCTGTTTTTTTTATTTACAGCAGAGGAATCATGGGTATAAGCCTTAGAGGGCCAGCAAAGCTCTGTGATAAATCGTTGGTGAGAACAGAGGCGTAACGGGTTTGGAGAGCAGGTGCATATGGAGGGCAGCAGAAGAAAATACATCAGCAGTACTTTCTCTTGGAGGGATCAGTGAAAAGACACAGGATGAACAGATGTCTCTGGCTTCTGCAGGCTTTTGCTAAGTTCTCCAATCGAACTGTTCGGGACTGAATCTGCTCACAGACCTTGGGCACAAAGCAGCCTGTGCCAGCGCGAGCCTGCGCTCGCTCTGCCTGTGCTTCTTCACTGGCCAAGAGGGGCCATGTCCTGCCTCTCAGGAGGGACCAGGAGCTACAGCTTCCGTCTGTCTGCTGTTCCAATTCATTTTTGTCTCACTGATGATGCTGTTGTCCTGCACTTATGACACAGATCGTGTAAAGCTGTGATTGAATCACGGGAGGTTGTTTCCTGTGGCCAGAACGGGAGCGGCTGGAGCAGGGCAGACTCCAGGGCTGTATCGCTGCTTCTTTATTGAGGCTAGTTTTGGTTTACATTCAAAATTTTAAATTTACTAGGAGACAGAACAGAGTCTAATCTTGTTCTCTTGCTTCCATGGCCTTGCCAGACTGCATCATAGTGCATATAAAAAGCTAGGACCCTGCATTTAACATGTGATTCCTCAGATAAGCTATCTGAAAGCACACTGCTGCTACTCTCAAAGCTGAATAGATGGTGAAGTTCACGTTGTAAATTATGCTGTTCTTCTACTCAAAACAGAGATTTCAATCAGGATGTGAAGGGAATAGGGAGCTGCTTTAATATTCTGAAATATTTTAAATTTGTAACAATCTTAAAAATACTGTTCTTTAGGGAGTATAAATATCTGGGGGGATAATGAAAATGTTGGTGGTAAATGTGCTTGAAAATTATGAATTTGAGTACAGTCTTGTAAGTAATTATTGGAGGTTACCATGTGATTAATGTGATCTTGCTGTGGAATTGGGATACGGAAAATAAAATAAAGATGCTTCTCCTTACCTGTGTCCATTAATAGGATATTTATTTATTCTTATTAGTAGTCTATCACTATTTTCCTCCTTCCATTGACTGAAAAGTGTTTCAGGGACCAATTAAAAGCATTTGACTTCCTTTTGTGTGTTGTTTAGTGAAGAATTAACTAATTTTTCTGATACCTATGTCAGTTAACTATTTTAAGTTTAAAGCTGAAGCACAGCCAAAGAATCTCAGCTTCTTTTCTTCGAGCAGAGAAGGAAAGGGGAGTTTGTTTCCTTGCTAATAAATTGAAAAAGATATTATAGTTGTTTTCTCATTTCAAATCCCTGAGTCACTACTGAGAATGAAATGATTTGATAGTACTGGTATAATGAGTAAGGGAAAAACTGATAGTTTTGGGGTGGTTTCTTTGGGTCATTGATACCAAGAGGGCATGGAGTCTGGTATTTTTGTGGTTTTTTGTTTCTTTGATGTTTTGTTTTTTCTTGCTTTTTCTTACACAAGCAAGTATATCTAGTATTACTAGAATCTGCTTAGCACTGAAATCCATTTTTGCCACTGCTTTGAGTATCAGGATGACCCCAATCAGGATCGGCCTCTAAAAATCTTCAAGTATGTCTCTTGCAGCTATGTCCCCAGTTGCATACTGCAAATAGATATCCATGTAGACCTCCCTGTGCTTTACTATGTCTCATTAACATGATTTGTTCCTAAGCACCCTTGCCTTAAGAAAGTGACCTTGGGTGACCACTGGTCACTACTCCTCCCAGACAGAAGCACCAACAGTAAATCCTGCTGGACTACCTAGCTAGAAACATTTAGTATGTGGGGCACTGTATCACAAGAGCCAATTTGAGAGTTTCACCGCAAGATTATGAGGCACTGGGACATGCTTATGGGTTCTAGACAGAGATTGAGGAGTAGGAGGAGTAGCCATAGAGGTACTAATGACATATTGCAAAACCAGCACAGTGTGGAAGCTACAATTACTTCTGTGTATCGGGAAGAAATCCTCATGAGTATCTGCTTCATGCAACAACCAGGGCCTTCTGTCTTCAGTGATATATCTGTGTGTTCTGTTGTCCCGGCTGCCAAGGGCCACATGAAACTTCCTCTAATGGATACCTAAACATTTCATTGTCCCAACAGAATGAATTGTGCAGGCAGCAGAGTTTTCTCATGAAACCTCATTGTGTTACAGAAGCCTGTGGGCATAACTAATACCAGCCCATTGCAAGTTTGCAGGAACAGCTGTAATAATCAAATTCAAATAGTACTTGATGTCAAATTTTCAAGGGAATGAAAAAAGTTGCCAGCTTTCAATATTAGCAATGTCTTGTATTTCTCTTTTCTTGATGAAGAATTCCATCATAGCAGCACAGAACAGTCATGCATTTTATTCAAACAACATATTTGGGAGAGCAAATATTTGTAAGCAATGAGGATAAATGTTAAAGTTTAAGCAGTAAGGCCTCCACTGCAAAAACTGACCATTGAAAAAGAGAGATATTGTATTTTTTTATGGTTAAGCCTTCTTTTGTCCCAATTCTAGGTTTTCTGGTGATAAAGCAATATGTATTTATAAGGCAGTAAAAACCCTCTACTTAATGGAAGGATACACTTGAAGAAAAAGACAATTTATTATTAATACATTTTCTGATGAGCTGTATGCCATAGGGAAATTGACCCCAGAAATGTGAAAAATTGATAAAAAACTGTTGTATTTTCTCTACCAAAGGAGAAAAATAAAATATGTATGTAAAAGACACAAAAATGGGGCTGGTTTAAAAATAGGGTGATTTTGTTCGAAGGCATTTACTTCCTCCCTCTGCTGTTTATTTTATTTTAGGATGTGTTCCACAGTTTTCACCCTCACCTTCTGGAACTTGTACATCTCTTTAAAGCAAATTGTTGTAAAGCATATTTAGTGTTTCGAGTATTAATACCAAGCTACATTAATCATAGAAATTTCTACTAGCATGCAGTAAATGATTTAAAGGAATGCTAACTCAAATAAAGTCTACTCATTTAAAAATAGCACATTCCAAGCACCACATTGTACAGCATTTTGATCAGGTTTTGTCATCTTAATATGGTTTATTGTGGGTTTTTTGGTTGGTTGTCATGTGTTCTGAGAGAAGGGAAACATCTGTGGCCAACCAGCTGGGGAGAACTGCAAAGGTCTCTGTGTGCAGACCTTTCTCTAAAGCTCATTTGGATCTGTTTGGATCCTTCCAGGACCGGTTTTGGTTCAGCGTGCTGGCCAATGGGATATACACGTGGCAGTGTGCATTTTATGCTTTACCAGTGTTACTTGTATTCTTTGTCACCAGGTTTTTTGTATTTGATTATTTCTATTGAGCTGACTTGGTCTGTTTTGCTAAAAGCAACACTAACTTTTGCTATTCTAAAGCAAATACCTCTTGTGAACAGGTTCCTGATGGACCTTAAAATATACTGGCATATGATCAGCAGCAGGACGCTCATTGCTGGCACACTGTGGGAGCATGATTGTCCTCCGTGCGTGCTCTGCATGCTTCCTGGTTCAGACTTGTGCTGAGAAGAGGAGGGAGAGGCAGGCTGAGCTGCTCTCTGCTTATCTGCTGCCACACATGGCACCCAGGCTCATGCCATGTAGCACAGTGATGGCTTTTGCAGAGACCAGAGCTGTGCTCCCTTTTTTTCTTAGATGGGAATTTGCTGTTTGGGATTGATTATGGTCATCTAAAGGCAAGTATGTAGGCAGTGATATGTAACATGTTCAAATTAATCGACTTGTTCAAACCAAAGGTCCATCCAGCTCTGTTTGCCATCACTCAATAATAGGTATTTGGGGAACAATAAGAACAAGGGTGAGCAGGTAGGGATGCTTTTTCCAGAAAGTAGTTTTCCAGTGACAGGAAGTTTAGGAGCTTCCTGAGTCAGAGGCAGTATATCTTTATTAATTTGACTCTGCAATTTTGCCTGAGAACTGGTCAAATAAATTTTCAAGTTTGTTTATGCCTTGATTCATCTACAGTATTCAGTGATAAAGAGTCTGACCACGAGATTTTGTTTGTTTCATACCTACCCTCTCCCAGCTTCAGCTGGTGTCATAGTTCTCATGTACTTGCTCTCTTTATATGTTCTTTATGGCACTTCTGAGTTTATAGAAAACTCCTATGCTCCCCAACCACAGCATACTGCTCTTGACACTGATCCTAGTTTATGCAACACTTCTAAGTAAAATAATAAAAATGCTGAAATTTTCCCATTATTTTCCAATATTTTTCAGCAGAATCTAATCTGAACTTCTACCTAAAATGCAAAATGTTTTATGGGAATGGAAGCAACCAATATCTGAGTTTGGGGATTTTTTTTTCCTTTCCTGTATCAACTGTTTCCTCAATCTGACTAATGCTTTTCTGCATTTTATTTAAAAGAAAAAACACAAATATCATCCTATTCCACTAATCCCACTTTACTTGCTCCCCCCCTCCCCAAAAAAGCTATCCATTCTAAGAAAATCTGAAATGTCATTTTCCCTGCATGTGGCCTAAATTTTTGGCTGCATCATTAGGAAAAAAAAAATATTAGTTTTACTTTTATAATTGTACATGTATGTATGAGTGTGCATGCATAATAACAATTTTTTTCAGCAGTTGCTATGGAAAACTGTATTGTGGGGTGAATCATACTTTGACTTTTGTTAAGTCATCCTACTTATTTTATAGTAGTTCTAATTACAATTATTAGTTGAAAATTAGAATGTTAAGATATGGGATGTATGTTTAAGTGAATACACTTTAAAGTTGATGCTTTTTTTGTGGCATCCAATGCCACATTGGATGATGTGTGGCATTCTTAATGCCACTCCATAAAAGAAAAGATATCATAGTATCATAAAATAGCAGGTTGGAAGGGACTTTGTGGATCATCTGGTCCAAATTTCTTGGTTAAAGCACAATCTAGATAACATGGCCCAGCACCCTGTCCAGGCAAATCTTAAAAGTGCTCAGTGCTGGGGAATCCACCATTACCCTGGGGAAACTATTCCAATGGCTGATTGTTCTCAATATGAAAAATTTTCCTCTTCTGCCCAGTTGAAATCTCCCCACGAATATCTTGTACCCATTCCCCCTCAGCTTTCCCATGTGACTCCTTGTAAAAAGGGAGTCTCCACCTTCCTTTCAGTCACCCTTTAAATAATGGAACATGGTAATGAGGTCTCCCCTAGGCATTCCTTTCTCAAGGCTGAACCACCCCAGTTCTCTCAGCCTTTCCTCATATGGCAGGCTTCCCCATCCTCTGATCACCTTTGATATAAAATCCTTTGTAGTATAAGTGGTATGTAGGAATAGTTGGGAGCGGTGGTTTCCTTTTCCATAGGACATGTCAGAATTTAAATGCATTCTGTTCTGAAGCAGGGCTGAATGATTGGAAATGAGCTAACGGGCACGTGCATGTGTCTTAGAATAGCTAATCATCCAGTTAAGACATAACTGCAATTTGTTTGCCATTTTGCTATATTTAGTCATTGGACCAAAAAAAGCTTCATAATCAATATTCACTGGAGTACGGAGGACAAGGTTAAAAAGTTTTGCAGCAAGTGGATCTTTTATGGGGTCTCCATATACCAAGTGTTGCACTTGTTGGGGATGTTATTTAAATATTACTTATCCAGGCTGCCTTTTTCCTGCTTTTTTCTCTTTCCTCCTCCCACTTAAAAAAAAAAATCCATTCTTGTGAAAAGTGACAAATGTGTTCCAGCCAAATATTTGGATTTGGCAAATGATTATTTTGACGTCTTTTCACATCTGCTCCATCTCTCTCTCTTTTTTTATTTTTAAATTTATTTTTAAAAAGACAGTATTACCCTGCACTGCATGAAGGAATTGCTGATAAGCTGCTTTTCGACCATTAAGTGAAATATGCAGGTAGTAGGAGAAAGCTCCTAATTTCAATTAATGTTTCTGAACAGGACTTCAAATACTTTAAATAAAAACAATAATAACAAGTGGAATGTTGTCATAGCAGACTAGTGTTTTGCCAGTCTGCTTATGGCAAATAGACATATAAGTATTTATTACTTTTTTTCTTTCCTCATTAACTCCCTTTACTGATCTTAACATCAAATCTGATATATGTAACCTTTAGAGAAAGGACAAAAAACCAGACTCTGACATAGCCATCTTCACACCTATATATCCCCCTATATATACTTTTTCTTTATTGAAGTTGTTTCATGAAAACCTTGACATTTGCAGCTGGAATTAAATATAAGAACAGTTAAAAGAAGGTCATATTAATTTTGGCCTGTTAATTCCTTTTTTACTCATGTTTGTTATAACAAATTCAGTAACTAATAGGTTGTTATCCAAGTGGGAAATTTAAATTGTCCTAACACTCATGACAGAGAAGCTGAGATAATGGAAGATGAACATCCATGTGAATAAAACAAGAAATTCCTGGCAGTATTAGATGAGATTCAGAATATGAACTGCAGAAAGCCTGTGACTTAATTTCATCTAAAGAATAAACTAAATCCAGGTCTTGAAAGATGTTAGTCTTTGTCTCTACCACCTACTTAGGTAATAATTGTTCTTCATCACCAGAAAAAAACCAACCAAACAAAAAAATCACATTCCATTTTAATCTTGTTTTCTCTTCACATTTTAGACTTTTTTGCATTTTATTCAGTGTCCTTTTCCATGTTTTAATTATGTTAAATGAAGAGATAATAACAAAATAATGTTGTCTTCATGTTTTACTACCTATCTGGAATCTGAACATATTGGTCTTCACCTGGATTGTCTCTGTAAAGCTGCTGCATGCCTGTTCTATCCATCCCAAACCTATCCTTTATGAGTCCTAAAAATTGCACAAAATATGTAAGGAATGGCAAACAGAGACTAGTACTCTGAGCCTTATGCCTTCTAATTTCATGTCCTTCATAATGGTCTTCACATTATTCTTGTTTCAGATAGCTCTCCTCCATCTCATTTATTTTTCTCTTGTTAGCAGGAGGAAAAACTTTTCGTGATAATTATTGATGCTTGGTTTCAAGTCTTCAAATAGGCTATATCTCAGTGATCTAATAGCAATTGGATTTCTTGTCTTAGTATATTGCCTTGTTATTCTAATTTCTTGTTTCAGCACAAGCTGAAGTAAAAAAAAAAATAATAATGAAGTGTTGTGGAAATAAATAACTGCAATGCACCGGATTTACCTTGAAATTTTGTGAATTTAAGCAGATACAATTACCTGCATCCAAGGTAATCCAATGATGCATGAGCTAGATTAACAGAATTTGTATTAATTAATCTATATACAGGAAGAAAACAGAAGATTATACAAAATAAATTCCATTTTACTTAATGTTATGGATTTTTCTTTTTTGTTTTGATATATTTTAAAGGTCTTTGCTTTATATGAACCGTCTAGCCAAAAATATTGTTTTGTATTTCTAAAGGATTCAGCAGTAAGTATTATATATTACCTAATAACCTAATAACCTAGCTGATCTTACACTTTTCTGAATTTTGTGAGTATATGGTGAGGTCCTTGTTTTTATTTCCAAATTAAATTTCTTCAATTGGAAGTAAATAAAGAGAAGTTTTATTTCTTTTTTAACAGACCTGGTATGTATTGATCAGCATTGTTTCAGCTTTATGGTAGTATCAATAATATATCTTTTGTTCCAGATTATTGAATCTTTCTCAGATCTGTCTTCTGTGTCATAACATTTTGTAAATGTAATTGAAAAGTACAACCATTACAAAAGCCTTCGGGTATTTTGCGGATTTATTATTTATATATTTAGAAAAAACTTGTTGGCAACTCCTTTAGTTTTAGTTATGCTTCTTATTCAGCCTTATCTAGAAGAATTTAAAACTTTGGCTGTAATGATAAAACTATATACCACTGTTGGAGCAAATTCAGTTGAGTGGGACAAAGTGCGGAAAATAAAAAAAAGATGGTGAAGTGACACAGACAAGGTGGGGTGTGGGTACCTCATGTCATTGTTTTGATGGGCAGCTTTCCCCAGCACACACTTCATCTGAATCATAGTGGTTTGGTGCAGATGAGGCACTGAATAAAGCTACAAGCATGTTCAGTGGAATATGATCATAATTTTTATCATTCATGTTATTACCACACTTTTTTACAGGAAAAAGTGCTGAACCATTGGATATTGTAAATAATTGTTCTTATGAGCCAACAGCTGACAGAAAAGTTTGCAATTTCCAAAGGCACACCCAGAAACTAGCTGAAAATGCATTTTTTTTAAATTTTAAATTCTGAATGCCTCTTTATTATGTATGTGCCATTTGAGAAGTGAAACAAAGGTATAAGTTAAGAATACAAGTTCATAGTGCTTTTGCCAAAAGAGCATTTGAAAGTTGGTTGGTTGGTGGGTTTGTTCCTTTCTGCAAGTGCTTGTCTTCATTAGATAGTGTTCTTTGCTTTGTCCATTACATCTCAGAGGATTAATACCAAAGTTTTTTTCAGAAATCTGATGATTTGTGTATAAACATGTGAATTCATAGAATCATGGAATCATAGAATGGTTTGGTTTGGAAGGGACCTTAAAAATCATCTAGTTCCAACCCCACTGCCACAGGGAGGGACACATTCCACTAGACCAGGTTGCTCAAACATGTATCAATAAAAAAAAACCAAAACCAACCCCAAAACATTAAAGCCGAACTTTCTCAAATGTTTTATGTTTCTAATAATACTGTGGATATATATCTGTATAGATATATAGATAGGTATTTATATGCTGCAGATAAATTAATAGTGGTTTAGGAAGTAGCCAAGACCTTTTTTCAGGGTCCACCTGAAGGTTGTAGCTACATTCTGCTAAACCTTGTCAAGCCTCTGTCTGTTGAACTTGTCAAAAGACAAAGGATTCAACCAGGATATCTCTCCTTTGTAGTACCTTTTCCTATGTGCCAGTTGTCTGCTGTGTCTATCCAACCTTGTGAAAAGATTTTACAGGTCTGAAAAAAATTTTTGATTAAATTTATTTTTATTTCTTGGTGTGCTTTTTCCTCTCACTTTGCCAAAAAGCATTTGGGGCACAATATAAGAAAAGATAGGACTTAGAGATATTTTTAGTACAAGCAGCCATATACATTGTCAAGAGCATGGACTGCCAGAACAGCATGAGGTTTTCAGCAGTAAAAAGGCCATTATACTTTTTATGCCTTAAGTGCATAAAGGACATTGTGCTTTCCCTTATATACACACTCAGACAAGCCAGTAAAAATCTTTTTTTTTAATTGCAAAACACTGATTTGTAAGTAACACTTGTGAGGCTATTTTTGAGGAGGCAAAAAACCATAAAACTTTAGAAAGCATAGGAATAACCTAATTCTGAGGACTGCTCTCATGATGGAATTCATAGATATTTGTATTTGTAGGACATATAAAAATATTTATAGGTAATTCTAGAATATATAAAAATAATATTATTTTAACACTAGTAAAAAAACCCCCAAAGCTGTTTTGGGTTTGGTGTTTTCTTTTTCCTAATTATGTGTTTTCTGGGATTTTTGCCCTTAACCATGTCTAGCACCATTCTTTCCTACCATTTCATTCCTTCCTTTCTCTGTTTCTTCATACCTGAGAACGTATTTTTTTCAGATAAAACTGCACAAGGTTGTTTTATATTCAGCATCATGTTTTCATGAACAAAATTCAGCTTTATTTGAAAGATTAAAAAATATTTTCTGTGGCTTCTCATAGTAGTTGCACTACTGTATGACCTGTAGGAGATTGGCCTCCCTGATTTTTCTCTTCGTTCTGCTTTTTCCACATATTATTGTATATAGATGAGTAGCTGCAAGTTTGAATTACCACAATTTTTCTTTATTCAGCACTATATACATTTAAACAAAATGTTTAACTGCATAATACTTCAATTACATGACCAAAACCAGAGTCACAAACATTTTTTAACAAGCTTTTTATAGTTTTTCTGAAAATGCTCAATCATTTATATTTAATAACTTGCTCTGAGGTTGTTCCAAAGTTTTATTAACTGAAATTAATCCTCTTAAATACGTAAATCATCATCTTTCAATTTTCGCTCTAGTGTTAAAGTAGATATTTCAAATCTATTCCTTGTAATCTCATACTGTATATGCAGCAAGGCAAAATTCTGAGGCAGTAAATTCCATAGATTAGTGCATACAAAGGTATGCATGTTTACATACATAAATTTGGCTTGTGACATGGCTTGTGTTTTTCCACCATCATAATGTGCAAGTCTCCTGTCCCTTGCACGTGGTCTTCTTTTCCCCGTTCCCTGGGCAGACACACCAGGTGAGGGGGCGTACGAAGTTGGGTGGATGCAGTCAAAGAGGAGGCTGGAGAGAGCAGAGAACAATCTCTGCACTTTGTGCAGGCCATCATCATTTTTATTCTCTTGAATTTATCACTGGCACTTCCCTGGCCAGATAAGAGTGATTTATTCCAAACTCTGTTATCAATGGGGCTTTTGTTTTAGTGTTTCCAAGTTTATCTGATGTCAGTAACCGTATCTCTACTATCAGGGACAAAAACATCAGTTAATGTAGAAATGTAAGCACCATGCTGGCAGTGCTGAATGTATAATATTGCTTACAATGCTCTTCTGAATGATATTAAAAACCCCACACAAACGGTATATAAAAGACACAGTTACGGCGGAAGACAAACGGTGATTTACTGCTGTGTGCGATGGTGCTTTCACTCATTGTGGGGAGTAGCTGGGTGTTTTTGTGGTTTTCTGAAATGCTGGAATGCATTTGAAATGTTTCAGACTTTAGTGCTAAGAGGAATAATAATATTGAGTCACAAAACTGAAGGTGGGGAATTCTAGAAATATAGATAAAATTGCACACAGGAATTGCTGATATTACCCAAGCATTGAGACTTCTGTTTAAAATGCAGTATGTGTTGCTTTCTCCATAGACATTGAAGCTAATATGTGTTTCTGGATAGATGGGTGCAATAAATAATGGTTGCAATTTCAAAGAACCTGTTATACTTACCAAAGGTGTTCTCATGAAAACATTATTTACAGAGCATAATTAACCTCCTGCCTTTTCAGGTTCCTGCTGCATACAAGTAACTGAAACAAATAGTTTTGTTATAATTATCTTCCTGCACTTTCTTCTCTGTCATTCATCTTAAAAAATTTACACAAGTTTCACTTTTTTATGTTTCCTATATTATTTCCAAAATTTTAATTTTATATTGACTGTACTCAAATCTGAGGATCATTTTGTTTGGTTATAATTGTGAGGAATTTGAGAATACAATGATCGAGAGACTTGTGCAGAGTTTTACCATCTTATTATTGCAGGCAACATAGCCATACATTTTTAAATTGTTCTGTGTCAGAAAGTGATATTTTTTCTCTTTTTCCACTGTGCTTTTGAGTATGTTCTACGTATCACTACCCTAATACTTAAAAGGTCAGGGTTTTTTTTCTCCACAATTCACTTTCTCCTCCAGCATTTACATTCATATATTCTTCAGCTGATTCTGTTGTAATTTTATCCTGAAGGACAGTTTAAAACTTCAAATACTTTTGAAGAGTCAAATTTTTCACAAAATCAAATCCTTGTTTACTGAAACAGTAACTCAACTCTTGTTTGATTTTAATTTAAAAATAAAGGCTCAAACTATTTTCTTATTTTGTATTCAGTACAAGTGTTCAGGCTTCCCACCGTAAGGGTACAATTCATGGTGCAACATGGAGTTACAGCCCAAAACAAAGGGCACACGTGCTGTCTTTGCAATGATATCTAACTTAAATTTTGCTTGAACATGAATATCGTCTGTGAAGTCTTTTGGTGGGCCAGAGTTGTCAAGTTAGTGCTGCTATTTTGACTGAGTTTGCTGGGCATCTTCAGATTTGCCTTCACAGCTCTGGTTTCTAGGAGAGATTTAAAGACTGAAAAAAAACCACATCTGTGGGAGGGGAGAGAGGGGAAGAAGAAATAGTGTGGTGAGCTTAAACAAGAAGATGGAAAGCTATAAAAGGATAGAAGGATGAAAGAAAAGGGGTTTATGAAGACAGCAAGGATGACAACAGTCACTCCCCATCACAAAAAATCCAGTGAAAACTGAGTAGTCATTTGTCTTGTAGCATTTGTCGGTGATCAACAAATACTTGTCAACAAAGATACTATTCTTGTGTGTCTATTAACTCTCCATCACTGCACAGGGGGATAATCCTGCTAGTGATGTGCATAACTACTGTGTCCGAGACCCCAGATTTGGCTGACACTGATGGGTCTGATTTTTGTTCTCCTAGTGCCTCTTGCTGCTTCTCCACCTGACCCTAAGTAGCATCAGGGCAAATTGCAGCAAGAGCTAAACTCTCTGATAACTGCTCACAGGGAGGGACACATTCCACGACCTGGGCAAAGAATCACTGGAGTTCTGGAGGATAAAGGAAAACTCAGATGTTTTTTGCTGTATAGGTGGTTCTTAGCTGTGGTCTCCCTAGCTGCAAGGCAGTGGGTTCATACTGGATTTTGGAGGCAAGGCTCTTAAGGAATTTACAGGGATGCAAAATTTACCCTGATTAGCAGTGTTTAATCATTTTGTGGTCTGGAAGATGCTCAGGAGTGCTGCTTGTTGTTGCTGCTGTGCAGAAATGTATTGCACCCCTTGAACTTTTACCTCCTCATAATTTCAGTCAGGATAACTGAGTCTTTTCCCTCAAATTACTTTGGATGCTGAACTCTTAATATCCACTTTGGAATTTGACCAGTTGTATGTCTTTACAACATATAAAGTAAATGTTCTTATAAGAAGAAAATTTTTAATTTGTTCTATTTTCTTCTGGTTGCTATTTTTCATGTGAGTGAGGATAGCATAATTGTGGACATTTTGTTTTTATTGCGTTTTGACCAGAGTGAATAACTAAATATTTTGGTTCCCTTTCTTCTGATAACAGTAAATTTATAACACCTGGGTAACTTTCACTCTGTGGTAAATTGATTTCCTCTCCAGTAAAATTACATATTTTTATAGGTTTCGTTAAATACCTTGTGTTTTTGCTTTTCACAGAAAGAATTCTTTAACCCTCAATCAGTGAGAAGAGTTTTAAAGATAATAAAATCCCTTGGGTTTTGTTCAGTTGGAATTTTCAGGAAATGGGATTGAGAGGTGCTCTAAAATAAAATACAAGTAGGTATCACTTCCAGTCTTCATTCGGGTAGATTTTCTTAAAGAGAATATCTTGCTAGGAAGAATTTGAGCCCAAGTGAGGAAGAGAGCAGTTAGGAAAGCTGAATGTGCATGTACAGAAGAAAATATTTTGTGAATAATAATCCTTGGCACTTGCTTAGCACAGTGAGAAACACAGCCAATAGTCAAATTCTTCAAACATACCAAGTTCTATGGATTGTTAATAATAAAAAAAATTATCCGCCGGGCTGCTGAAGTCCTACTTCAGAAATCCCATATAAGAGGCTTTATGAGGCTGAAAAAGTTATATTCAGATGCTTCAAGTGGCTTAACATGTGGTAGTTTCACAGCAGGCTGAGTTTGTCCCATGTGAGGACACCGTGTCCAGAAGGTTTAGTGTTCTTGCACATACAGTCTCCTTGAAGTGTGGCAGCATCATCCCTCTATGTCAATAACAGCTGATTTCCTCTTGTCTCAGTACAGGAACAGCTTATTTGTCACTCTTCCTGCTGCCAACTAAGAGGGACATTTTCTCTGGGAAGAGAAAGATCTTATAGCTTTTCTTTTCTATTTTTTTTTCAGTAAAACTCTTTAATAATATCAAAGAATTTCCCAGTCGTATGAGAAAATTTCAGTAAGATTTGGAAACCTTAATTTCATATAGAACTTAATGAAAATTTTTAACTGGGTAGAATTTGGAAGTTTTCTGCTACCCAGAGCCAAATATAGTAGTTTACAAGAGAATAATTTAACTATATTTTACACTGCATTTTTAAAAGTGCTTAAATCAAGAGAATGTGCTGAAACTGTGGCTTGTTGTGCAAGATAATGATTAAGATGAAATATTGTTGGAAAAAAAATCCCTAGTTAATTTATGGTCTTAAATTTGCTGTTGAATGTGATAATTAAATATCTAAAATTTAGATGCAATTTTTTCATAATTTTCTGGTGGGTTCCCTTTTGATTTTCATAATAATTATGTGTTAACTGTAATGATACATACTGAATATCCATGCAGGATTTGTAATTTGAACCTTCAGCAACCTATATCCTACTATAACTCTTTGCATGTGTGTAAGTACAGAAGAGATTCCTTTGAATCAACAGGGGGTGGTGGTGGTGGTGAGATTTAGCATTCAAGATGTCAGCTAAAATTCTCAGCTGTACTTCAGTGATGGTATTACTCCTCCCCTAAGTGCTGGATTTAGTTTGTCTTCATGTTACAAAAATATGTTCCTAGCTCTAATGCATGTGTGTGTAATTGACTACAATGAGATCACTCAATGAAGTGTTCATTTGTATTTGTTGCACAATATTTATTTTTTATGATTTTAATCACCTATAAAATGGAAGATATTTGACTTATGATTTTTTAGCTACAATATTCCTGTTCATGTGACTGAGATGTTGATGTTATTAAATTGTTATTTTCCTTTTTTGGATGGTATAATTTTTTTTTCCCAGGTTACTTTACACCTTTTGAGATGAAAATGGCAAAACAGAACAAGTGATGTTATTTTCTAAACCACCTAAGACTCTCAGAGGTTTCTTTAACTCCAACAAGTCATATTGAAAATTGTAGAGAGCCCCACAGATATTGCAGGAGCTCTTCAATTTGCAGGACCTGACTCCTTCAGCTACAAAATGCATATCCTCTTCTTTGCAGTACCCAGTGCAGATTCCGTTGAATTGCTTTGTTCAGGGACTAATTTTCCTCTCTGGTGATCGCATAAAGCTGGATTAAATCCAACTTTGAGTCCTTGCCACGGTCAGAATATTCCACAATGTTCTTGGGATAACATCAGAAATCTGAACATTTGAGCAGATTTTTTTTCCCTTTAAAAAAATTGAGTATCGGTCTGCTGCAGAAATTTGAAGGAGGTTTTGAACAGATTGGCCTAGGATCTCCCTGACTGTCAACTGCTACAGAGGTCAAGAATGGAGATTACTGTAATCCTTAAAAATGTCTGTCCTATGTTCCTCTGAGGAACATGCACAAATGGATTGGTAGGAGACACTGCTGGCTTCAGACACGTCCCGTTTCCTATACTGCTGTACATCACCTGGCTCTTTGTTCATGTTCCCTGGTATATAAACTGTGTTCATATATGAGAAGAGGGAAAGCACACACTACATACCATAGGGGTGCTGAACTTTGCCTTTTCCCGGTGTTTACAGATGTTATCCATTGTTTAATGATGGGCAAGTTTGCAGGAGCAGTGTTACAGGTCAGGGAGGATTGCATACATCTTGGGGCTCATTTGTGAGAATATGGATAGCCTGCCTTTGGGCAGCTTTACTGCAGCAAGTTTATCATGTGTATGATTACTGTGTTAACTGATGTGAAATTCTGTTATGTTTGCCTTACTTGTGAAGAAATTTTTAGACTCTTTGAGGTGGAAATCCATTCAAAACTTTTTCTGTGAGATATTCAATAGTGGGATGTGAAGCCAGATTAAATTATACTCTTTTGAAGGACATCTGGTAAGGAAATGAAAATCTTCATTCAGACTAGGGTAATAAAGTATTTAACCCAGATGAGTCTTTTGTTGTACATATTAGGAACTACCATGCTTTATTCACTTGGTAAATATATTTTCTATTTCAGAAGCTCTGAGTACATTTAGGTGAGCAGACTCTTGCTTTGCATCTTAGTTTGATTGTCTTATGCTGCCCTTCCTTATTATGTCACAAAAGTTATGTGTGGCAGGCTATATCTTTTTTTCCACTTACCATGTTTGCAAAGCTGGACATCATGCTGGAAATACATTTCGGGTCCAAATTAATTACAGTACCATCAAGGTGATTTTCTTTTGTTGTCAATGGAAGAAGATTAAGTTTCCTAAACTAGATTTTTCTTTTTCTAAAACACTGGCAAAATACTCAAATCTTATCTAGCTATCAAACTAAGACATCAGCTTTTTTGGAATATGTTGTCTGTTGCTAAGCATTTTGGAAAATCTTTTTTAGGTACCTGAATGGAAGTTGGGCAATTAGAAAAATCATCCACAAAGCATTGCTTAATGGCCTTTTTTTTCAGACTAGCATGTGGAGGAGATAGGTCAGTATTCATTTATTCACTTATTGGAGAACTGTAACAGGACCAAGTGAATGTGCACAAATCTAGTCTGTAATCATTAGTCTATGTGGCAAGTTACAACAACTTACAAAGTGTGAGTAGTACTTAGTGTAAAAAGAAGGGGGTTTAAAAGGTACAAAAGGCAGGTAAATACTTCATTTTCCATGGAGTTTACAGTTTATTTTTCTTTCCTTTTGAGCCCATTCTTGAGATCTTTTAGTAGAAGAACCAAGAATTTTTAAAAAATAAATTAGAAAATAAACCATATATTTGTCATTCTGTACAATGTGTTGGACCCATAATAATTGCTGATGCAGGTTAGGTACCACTCAACACCTGTCTAATATGCAGACTGAACAAAATGCTGGATTCAAGCTGTTACAGACCAACATAATGTGTTCTTATTACTTCAGCACATAATATACTTTAAAGGAAAAGTTAGCATCAACGTACTGAGGGGATATAATCAACACTTCTACAACTGATGTTAGCTGACTTAGCTCATACTCTAGTGCTTGAGAGGGGTTGCAAGTTTAGAAACAACTCAGTCCTTACATGTTAGAATGAATTATCATAGCATACAGAAAGACCTCAGTATTCAAATCCTGTTCTACAACGTGAGGCATTTAATTGCTGTGTCTAAACACATAGATGTATTGTATAATTTTTATAGGTTCTAAAAACTATTTTTGGCAGTGAGAATACTGTGCTGGTGAGACCTACAGAAAACTGAGATTTCTAGAAAGGTGTTGAGGTGTCATTTATTTCTCTGCATTCTACTTGCTGTGTGGATGTTTCTTTCATGTATTTCTTCTTTTTGAGACTAATTATACTCTCTTAAAATCTATTTTCAGCTCTTTTAAATGCCTGCTTCCCTCATCTGCTAATTGTCTTCTATTTTAATTTCTTCTGATGTTAGTCTCCCCCGACACACAGGGCTAAACACACACACACACACACACACACACACACACACACACAGACAGACACACACACACACTCACACACTTTCTCTTATTCTGTTGTCTCCAGTTTTTTTTGTCTCTTCCATATGGAGGTTCAGCTTGTGTTGCTGGGAAACTTCCTTCTCCAGGTTAGGTATCTTGTCATCAACACTTTTGACTTTCATGTAAAACTTACATGTAGCTCTTTAGCTTCTCATCATGTAGTCCTGCTTTTCTCTTTTGCATCTTTTCCCTAGAAGATTTTCTCCTGTCTTTCATGATGGCCATTGTATATTATTCACTGAAATTTTAGGGTAGTATTATAATTATTGTATCAGATTCACACTTAGATTACTGCTTTACATTATAAAGCTTATCGTTCATTGCCTATTCTCAAACACACAAAAAAGTATGTTTATATTGCCAGAAGGTCAAAACATTATAAGTAAGTGTCTTTATCTTGAAGTGGAATTAAAGAATCAAGTAGTCTTTCCAAATAAATGGTGGAGAAACATCCACAACTGAATAGCTTTGCACAAAAACTGTATAGTCAGATGCTACTTATACTGTAGCAGTACCACAGAGGCCCACTCCTAATCCAGAAATACACTGTGTGCTGTAGAAAATGAGAGCAAGCAAAGTGGATTGTCATGCATTAGCTTTCACACAACTGAGGAATGCTTCCTTGAAGCAGCATCTCTCTTAAATATGTCAGTGCAGGAAATATGGCAGAGGTTAGTCACAATATGGTGTTATTCTAGTATTTATTGTATGAGCCTGGTAAAGTAATTTTCTTTTCTGAGTTTCTGGTTTTCATTCAGTTTTCATAATCATATCCCACAACACCTGCACTTAACTACAGTGCTTATATCCTAGGAAATTAATGCTATCTTCTCTTCTTCCCCAAGACATCTTGTATATAATTGTCTTCATGTAAAAATGGCTTGAAACAATAAACATGGTATTATAAAACTTTAATTGTATATGAAGCAAACTTGGGATAGCAAAAGGTGCTCATTTATAAATAAAATTAACTCATTTAATTATATGGCTGCATTTTTACAGCTGGTATTTGCTTGACACATTGCCTGTCTACCGAACAGTGAGTGATTAACTGTTGTGACTAGACAATAATTATTGTTTATATTGCAATTTTTGAGCTGTTATGTGCATTTATAATAATTTTGGTTGTGCTAAGAGGGCTGTTGGGCCAGAGGAGGTTAGTTACATTTCAAAACAATTATGAAATGCCTATGGTGCAGTGTATGCTCCAATATGTGCATTTATAGTGAGCTATCGAGTACCTAAACCTAACTGGCCCAAGCAATAAATCCCTAGTTGAGAATCTATTCACCATTATTTTCACTGTAAGGATAACAATTAAAAATGAAAAGACTCTAGAGAAACAAAATTGTGTGGCTTCAAGAAGGTTGTTTACATGTCCATCTGAAATGTGTGAAAAATGCCTGGTCTCCTTAATTTAATAAATGTTACTATTATTGTAGATTTGTATTGTTTCACTTTTTTTGAGCAATGTTGTCATAGGAGTAAAGGCCTGAAAATCAAACTCCATATTCTCATCTAGTACATATTTTCTTCCTTTTTTTTCCTTCCTTCCTTACACCTCCAACATCTAAGATGCTGCTGTTGTGTGGTGATTGCAATACTGCTCTCTATGCTCATCTTTCAGAGTTATGTGTACCTCATCCAGAGAAATATCCTGTCGTATTTTTCAGACTTCATCTTTATTTTATTTTCATGTGTTGCTTCTTATCTTAACCCACAAAATAAGTTTCCTTACAACAAGCAATATAGCTCCACCAATTTGAAATGAGGAAACAGAAAGAAAATGTAATAGTGGGAAGTATAAACAATTCAGTTGCATGCTACCTTAGCTCCCTGGCTCTCTTAACACTTGTGCTTCTGAGCCCAAGGCTTGGGCTTCCAAAGGACAAGAGGGTGTTCAGGGATGAGGTTTATCTCTTTTTGTACATGGCTCAAAGATACCTGAGGGGAAAAAAAAAATATTCAAAATTTTGTCAACATTATTGGCTCACATGCCACAAGTTGCCTGTGTGGAAATTACATTGTTCTATCTCTGAGCAATGCATGTTTTCACAGAAATATCCAATACCACTGACATCCTGGCAGAGCAGTCGTTTAGTTGTAGCTGTCTCATTTCCTAATTCTACTTCTTAATGTTACAAGGTTCATTGGTTGGGTTTTGGTAGTTTTCTCCTTTTTGTTTTCTATTTTTAAAAATCTTTTCTCCTCCTTTGCCAAATAGGCCATCAAGGAAAACAGAAGTTCCAGTATTTGAATGCTATTTTCGGTTGCATGTCTTCTGCTCGTGCTTATGCTAAAATTCAGGCTGCAGATATAGCTGAGCATAGTGTCTTTTCAGATTTGGGGAGAAATTTACTTTTTTTTTTTTTCTTTTTTTTTTGGTGTGTGTTAAATCATTAAATGATCCCTCAGCAGCCTTTTTTTTTATCCTTGTGTGATCCTTGGCTCTTTTCCTTTGTATTTCCCTCCTAAGTATTCCAGCAGCTGATGTGTTCTTTACAATTGATGAAACTCTCCTTCATCTCCACTGCCCAAAAGGTGGTCCTTTTGTAACTTTTCTTATTATGCAGTCATTCTCTTTTTTAAATAGGCATTCACTTCATATTCTTTATTTGGTGCACATTCACCACTTGCTAAACAGAGTGTGTCCCAGCTAGAAAAGACTGTCCCTACTGCAGAAATAGATTCCTTGCTTCTTGTGTCTGTACTGCCTGCTTCTGATCCAGCATTATGGCTGGCTGCTACGCAGACCAGTGGGACCTGCGTAGCAGGTTCAAATAATTACATTTATTTAGATACAAAACTTTACCAAAAAACTAGTTGCTTTGCAGATTGGTAGGAGAACTGCCAAATGGGATAGTTTGCTTCTAAGAAAAAAGAAATCTTTCTAGAGATTTTTAAATGAATGTGATGTGGATGTGATATTTAGCACCAAAAAATTGCCAATTCAGATATTGGTTGAGTGCAGTGTTTCAACAGGTATTTCCAATGTAATATCCTTTGTATATGGAAATCACCACAACCCAGGAAACTTCTGCAACTTCAGTAGAGCTGGTTAAGACCAAACATTTTTTGTGAAGGAGAAAGAAGATAAGAAATTCTGCATCCCATGTCAGTTAAAATATGTTTAATTAAAACCAAACTTTTGATGATTTTTGCTAAAGTACAAATTTTGCACCATAGGAATTGCTTATATATTTTCTTGGCTAACTTTTCATTTCAAAGGATCTTCCAGATACCACAAGCGAACAACATCTCTTAATGTGCTCTCTGTGGTTTTCACAGCCATTAACATGTTTCTGGTGAGAAAATCATATGTATTATTTGGAATGAAGATGACTACGTACAGAGTTTACGGGCCTAAGAGCATTATGCTCATATCACCAGGACTGTGCCTTGAGATTTGGGTCTCCTTGGGTATTCTGTACTATGTACTCTGTGCAGGCTTTACTCCAATTAATCTGGGCAGTCAGTGTGTATGTGACAGCAAACCACACATAAAGATGATGCAGTCTGACTGCTGGGTCTACTAGGATATTGCTCCTGAATAAAAAGTGCTTGAAGGAGGGGAGTGTGAGCTCACACGGGAAATCCAAGCCTGCTATCTTCTGTCTTCTGTGGCTGATGTGTATAAGCAGGACTTGACTGGAACTCAAGGAGCCTGTAGAGTCTAAACAGCCTCCACAGCCAAAAAGTCAGAAGTGCAGCCCCATGCTTTGGGTTCCTTCCAATTCCTTACTGGAATTTCTGCCTTTCTCCTCCGGAAAAAAATTCTGTAGGTCTAACAGCAGTTCTGTTGTGTCCTCTGGATCTGTATAGCAAGATCATAATAGAATCATAGAATAGTTTAGGTTGGAAGGGAGCTTAAAGATTCTTTAGTTACAATCCCTCTGCCATGGGCAGGGACATCTTCCGCTAGACCACGTTGCTCAAAGCCTCATCCAACATGGCCTTGAACACTGCCAGGAATGGGGCATCCACAAATTCTTTGGGCAACTCATTCCAGTGCCTCACCACTCTCACAGTAAAGAATTTCTTCCTAACATCTGATCTAAACCTACCCTCTTTCAGTTTAAAGCTATTCCCCTTGTTCTATCACTGCCTGCCCTCGTAAAAAGATCCTTTGAGTGTGGTTAAAGGTTCTGGTTCAGGTAACACAGACATGAGTGGCATATTTGGGAAGCCAGAAGTTGCTGCATATCGCAGTAGCTGTATCATTTGCTTGCTACTTGCAGTATCTGTAGGATCCAGTTTGCCTTGTTTTCCCCTTGTTTCGTGGTTTGACACTGGCCAAATGCCAGAAACTCACGAAAAATATATTCTCAGGGAAGTAAAACTTATTTTCATATGTGGAAATAAGGATTATTGAGGAAAACAGAAAAAATCTTCAAGGCTAAACAGGTTCAATCTTAAATGGTAAAGAAGATTTATTACTAATAGAATTAAAAGTAAAAATAATAATGAGAAACTAAAGCAAACTTTCAGACACCTTTCTCTTCCCAGTACCTCCCTCTTCCCACAAACCATGCAAGGGAAACAAACATGGGTTTTTGGTCAGTATATTATTTCTTAAGAGTCTTTCTTTATGTTTATGGAAACGAGTCTCTTCTGCCGTGCTGTGGGATCTATCCCATGGGAGATAGCTCTCCAAGAACCTCTCCAGCATGTCTTCAAGCCTCACAAACAAACAGGCCCACCTGAAAGCTGCTCCAGTGAAAAAATCTCTCCCATGAGTCTCGCGGTCTTCCCACAACTGCCAGCGTGGGTCATAATAGTCCATGGGGTTTAGTCTTTTAAGGATGAGCTATCCCAGCCTGGAAGTAAAGGCTCTCTTCTTCAATTTCTAAAAGTTTCTCAGCATGTATGCACTTTGGCGTGAGTACTCTTTTTTCATGGGCTGCAAATGGATCTATACATCCCCCCAGTGCCTTCAATGAATTAGAGAGAAACAGTTTGTCATATTATAGTTCTCACCACGGCTTGCAGGAGAAATCTCAGTTCTGGTGTTTGGAGTGCCTCTGCTCCCTCCCTTTCCCCACTGACCTTGGCACCGCCATGTTAGCTTCTTCACGTGGCCGCATCTTCCCGTTTTCTCTGACTTGAAAGAGAAGTCAGCATCTGCAAGTTGTACCTAAAGGATTGATCTTGTCTGGGTCTGCATCGGAGAAATACTCACCATGTCTCTCATTGCCGGCTGCATGGTGTTTTCTGCCCGGCTCACCGGGCCCGCGCAGGCTGTGCTGCCCCAGCTGGCTGCGCCAGCTGCTTGCAGTTGTTCGTGACTACTAGCAACTGCTGGGGGTGGCCTCTCCCGGTGGCCCGGCCTTGGCTGCCTGCCCGCCGGGCCAGTGGCGTGGCCCCGGGACAGGGCCAGGGGCCTCGCCACCCTTCGGCAGCGAAGAAGAAAAATGGCCGTTCTTCCGCTTCCTCCTTCCTCAAAATATGTCATCACAGAGGAGTTACCAACTTATCCCATTGGTCTAGCAACCTGCCTTTCAACTCTGCACTCTGTGCCATGTCAGAGAAAGGTCCAGCAGACTGGGTTTTTTTCTGTCATTACAAACCAAGTTTTTTTTCCCTAAACAGCTAAACCACCACAAGCTACAACAAGGCAAATACGTAATTTATTTTTCTTTCCATTTTAATTGCTGTGTTCCCCAGGAATGACAGTACATTTCTGTTTTCTTACAGTTTCTCTGACTCTGAGTTAATTTTTTTTTTTTAGATTGGGTTATTTAATCTTCAACCTGCCTTCAAAGTTTGCTTCTGTTGGGTTTACTATTGAAAAAAAACCAACCTATTTTGTCTTCTCTTGGATTTTGCTTCTTCCATGGTGCTGCTGTTCCATCTTGCTCTGTCTACTTTCTGTGACTTAATTATAGTGTTCTAAAAGAGAGTTCAAAAGGAGTTGAAGAATTTTAGTTTTATACGTTCAAACCTTTGCATCCAGTGTAGGTAAAATTTTTATAAAGATCATTGAAGAAAAAGATCACTCTAAATTTTGCCGACTTCCCAGTAGTGTAATAATTATTTCAAAATGTACAGCTTAACAATATTCCAGTTTCTGTGGCTTAGTGAATGAACTGTAACTCCTGTAGGAAGTGATACAGAAGAATGGTTTATGATTTTCTTGAACCAGATCATTTATGATCCAGAACTAGCAGTTAGAAGACACATTTATTTAATGTGTTAGGAAATTTTGTTTCTAAAGCTTGTCCTGTTGTAACATTTGACCAGTTGTTGCATGAGCATCTAATTTCCCCTCTCTTCTCCTTTTTGTTAAGTTGCCTAGCTAAATGTGTGTAAAAGCAGTGCAATAAACTGCTGCAGAAATGTGTGTATTTCAACAAATATTCTTTCAATCCTCTTGAAATTATCTACAATTCTGGTAATAATTGCGTCCTATTTGTCTTATATTTGCAACATCAATTTCTCTTTATATTTTAAGCCTTGAAGCTGTTTTACATCTGTTGAGATCTCTTATTTTAGGATGGTTTTGTTATCAAGAGATCTCTGAAGTTATTGGGTGTTAATTCCCCCTTCCAGTAAGATTGTCAAAAAGCTCTTTTCAGTACTCAAGAAGTTTCTGTACCTGCTGTATTCAAGATGCAACCTGTCAGACAGGAAGGAAAGGATATTTCTTGTTTCAAAACATGGATATTCTAAAATAATCAACGTGAGTTTCTTTGAGCCCTATAATTTGCTTCTACAAAAATAGCCATTGGAGTTATTTTTCTGAACTGACTACTTCCAGATGAACTTGTTTGTGCAGTGTGTGTTTTTCTCCTTCAATTTTCAGCATTACGCATGAGTTGCTGTACTTCTCATTTACCTAAGAGCCATCAGATGTACTTGCATCTCCCCTGACCTAGATCACACTCATTTGAAGAAGAGGTCTGTTTCATTCCATGAGAAAGGAATTTTTTAGTAATGCTAGAAATAAGCAGTGCTATGAAGATTGGTGCACTCCATTGGGTGCAGAAAAACTTTGGTGTGTAGATAAGCAGCCCATTTGGAATCATTTTAATCTTCTAGACCAAAGGACTGAGGCAGCAATATTTGCTGTATACAAAGCTGAGGTTTGATCCTTCATACAGTTCTTGCCACTATTGTTATCAAGACTTAGTGCTTAAGACAGATGATTTGATTGAAGAATTCTTCAGGCTGGCAATTAAGACGATCCTATCTCCCAGTTTCATTTCTTACTTCTGCTTGTTGTATGGAATCTTGTTTTGTAGGATGGGAGGAGACAGAAATTACAAAGGTCCAGATTACGTACTAGTAATTGTCTTTGTCATAGTCTTGTTTTCTGCCATCCTATCTTCCTCCCTCTTTCCCCTTTTTACATTACGCAGACTTTCTCTATAATAGTCTATTTCCTTATTCTACAAAATTTTTTGTATTTTTTATAATGACTGCAAAGGGGAGAAAGGGTGGAAGTTTACTGTGTGTAATACCCCTGTCATTGACAGTCTTTTTGCCTCCTGCTTCCTAGTAGGTAGATAACACTTGCTGTATGGGATCTTGTTTTGTAGGGTGGAAGAAGAGGGCGGACTACAACAAACACAAATAGTGGTATGTAATTTTCCCTTTCTCCTTTGTCTCTCCCTACTTACCTGTCTTAACACAGAATTTGCTCAATCATATGGGGATAACTTGTACTGCTATTTGCTGCTTTTTATAAAAACACATCTTCCCAGTTTTTGTTAGTTAAATGCCTGGAACATTTTAAGAAAGAATGCAAATGAAATAATACGTACAAAACATAGGTAGTGGTTCAAATTGTAGTTACTCTTGGAGACAATGTGACTGAAACTGACCAGGTTCTATATGGCATTGCTATATCTGAAGTCTTCTAGTCATCCAGTGTCTTTAAATATATTCAACAGGCTACTGTATATGGGGATTTCAGAGGAAATAGCTGCGACGGGGAAAGAGTAATCCTGCTATTTAAACTAAAATCAACTACATGCATAGAGCGTGCTATTTTTTTTTGAAAATTAATGCTATAGAGCTGTTGAGAACTGCCTGATTTTCTGGTTCAAGTTTCATCAAAATGTTGTAAACTTAAATTCTAGTTGCAGAATCTTAATTAGTTCGAATGACACAGGGAGATGGTACTCAGCTGTGCATAACACAGATTGCCTAGAGGTAAAGGGATCTTTCTCATAAAATAAAGGGGAAGATTGCCATTAGACAGAGGAGTTGTATTATTTCTGAGGGTAGGACAGCATTTTAAAAAGTGCTGTGTTGTGTAGTGTTTGAGCATTTCACTCAAAAGGGCAGAAGTTATTCAAAAGTCATTGTAATTTGGTTTGGGTTTTGGTGGGTTTTTTTCTGTTATAAAGCTCTCACTTCTGCCCTTGTTAAAATGGTACAATGGCAGTGTTTGTCAGACAGATACATAAAGCATCACAGCTATAGCACAAAAAAATTATGGGGAAAATGCTTTATTGAATTTAGTTATCAAGAGGAATAGAGAAAAGCAAGTGATGTGTCAAAAACTCGTTTCAAGCAAGATACCATCTTCACTAGACCAATTTTTCTTTGCATTGTCCTGGATTGCTGGTTCGCTATTGACTGAGAAGGAACATGTCTTCTCAGTGAATCATTCCTAGTTTCTATGACACCCCTAAGATCTGCACAGTACAGCTACAGCAAAAACAAGTCATATTTTCAAGGTCTGAATAGCTGTGATAATTAGGAAACAAAAGCTGCATTTGTATGTGCCCTGATGATGGGAAAGCTTTTCCATTTCAGTTGAAAACAAGAACAGAACACAGTAAATTCTCAACAGAGTAGTGAATCTGCACTTCTCTTGGTAACAGCACATAAGGGATCAGATCCTGTACATTAACTGATCTGCACAGATTGTGTACCTTACTAAAAGGTAAACAGAAAAGGTAGAATAAATTTTATCTGTTTGATACTCAGTAAAATAGAATTTACTTTTTTTTCCTGTGACAAAAACATGTTATAATGGATTACTTTAATCCTCAGCATACTGTTATTGTTTATGGACTGACACAATGCCTGTGATCAAGATAATTCTTTTCTTTCTACTGTGAAATTAGGAACAAAGGGATTTTGTATGATCTGTCTGTGCTTGGTTCATTTACAAGGAATGTGTCTTGACAATGGCTGGATGCCAGGCACCCACTAAACTCTCTCTATCACTCCCCACCACAACTGGACAGGGGAGAGAAAATGTAACAAGAAGTTCATGGGTTGAGATTAGGACCAGGAGGCATCATTCACCAAATACTACCACAGGCAAAACAGATTCAGCTTGGGGATACTAACTGAATTTGTTACTAACAAAATCACAGCAGGATAATGCGAAGTAAAAGAAATCTTAAAAATCACCTTTCCCCCAACCCTCCCTTTTTCCCAACTCTATCTCCTCCTCCCAAGCAGTAGAGGGAGATAGGGAATGGGGTTATGGTCATTTCATCACACGTTGTTCCTGCTGCTGCTCAGGGAGAGGAGTCCTTCTGCTACTCCAGCGTGGGGTTCCTCTCAGAAGAAGCAGTTCTCCACAAACTTCTCCATGAGACCATCCCATAGGCAACAGTTTTCCATGAACTGCTCCAATGTGGATCACTCTTCCACAGGGTGCAGTCCTTCAGGAACACACTGCTTCGGTGTGGGTCCTCCACAGGGTCACAAGTCCTGCCAGAAAACCCTCTTATCCATGGGTTCCTCTCTCAATGGGTCTGCAGGTCCCAGGCAGGTCCCCACTCCAGCATGGTCTTCCCATGGGTTCACAGCCTCCTCTCAGGCATCCACCTGCTCCCGTGTGGGCTCCTCCACAGGCTGCAGGTGGGTCTCTGCACTCCCATTGACCCTCATGGGCTGCAGGGGCACAGCTGCTTCACCGTGGTCTGCACCACGGGCTGTAGAGGAATCTCAGCTCCGGCATCTTGAGCACTTCCTCTCCTCCTTCTCCACTGACCTTGGTGTCTGTTCCTCTCACATATTCTCACTCCTCTCTTGTCTGAGAGCAATTACATCTGTGGAATAACTTTTTTCCTTCTGAAGTATGTTATCACAGAGGCATTACTATCATTCCTGATTGGCTCAGCCTTGGCCAGCAGCAGGTCTGCCCTGGAGCCGGCTGGCATTGGCTCTCCTGGACATGTGGAAAGCTTCTGGCAGCTCTTTGTAGAAGCCACCCGTGTTTCCCTGCTACTAAAACCTGGCCACACAAACCCAATGCAAGGAAATTCAGACTTTCAGCACAGAGATTCTTCCCAGACTAGGGTAAAACCTAAATTGACATTGTCAACATGGAGCAAAACTACTCCATCATGATGGAAAATGAGTCCTCAAAGTTATTTCATTTAAATAATAACTGTATGTTGTGGAAAAATATGAAATAAGATGATAAAGAACTAATTAAGATGTAGAGGTTTTGTACTCTTGGCATGTGGAAAAAAAGTTAATTGCTTTTATTCTGAGGTTCATAACATTATCATTAATTTTCATGATGACTTTATTGCATAGATATGACACATTGAATAGAGCTGTCTATTTCACAAAAAATGCATGGGCTACCAAGATGTCAACAATAATGGCACTTTAAAAGTTTCAAAAGGATGAATAATTACTGTGGATTAAATTCTATTTGAGCTGGGTGCAGAGGGGTTGGGATTTTTCCTTTTTTTTTTAGTGGGATTGTGATTCACCTACATAATCATCAAAAAAACCTTCTCTTCATGCAGCCTAAAGAGTTGTCCATTTTAATTTCAAGAGTTGTTCTTGGCCTATAGTAGAGGGGCCACCACCTCCATGTTGTACTGGTACATAATATCTTTATCTTGGCACTGTGGATGAAAGATATTTTAATGGGAATGGGTGTAGAACAGTGATTCTTTTACCAGTTGGAGTGGAGAGGAATAGTGGTACTTGGGGACTTCTAGACACTCCTTGGTAGCTCTGAAGCATCTAGAAATCTTCCCTAGCAGTGAAGACGCCAGCATCCATTTTGTCTGCATTGTGAATGAAAAATATGTTTCAGCATGTCGGTCTTGTATTTACTGTTTCCTGCATAAAAAAGTTTGCAACAACCCTCCTAATGTGATGAATATACATAGTTTGCTAAGAATACAATAAGGTTTTGAGCAAAGCTTTCCTGTGGGCATAAATAAATACTTAGTAGCAAGTGTGTGGTTGTATTTTCTGCCATTTTCTAGATTTTCATAATTTTTTTGTTATAAATAATGACATACAACACTTAAGAATACTGAGGGGTAGGTTTTGAGACTGGATACTTATAGAATGAAGCTCATTTTTTAAAAAAATGTCTAGTTCTTCAGTCATATTGAATTTTTACAATGTAAGTTAGAAAAATGTAACATTTTGAATTGCATCAGTACCTGAAAGGTGCTGTTCAGATGTAACAAATCAGATTAATAGTAGTCCTGTGTTGATGTCTGTTTACTTTACAGGTGGTATATACTTTTTGGCTGGCTTTTCTTTGATGCGTAGCTTAAAATTTTCTTGATTTAGGCTAAATATATTATGTTTATTTTACCATTAATAGAATGATTGCTGCCTTTGAAATAATTTTTGGCCCTCTGCTTCTCATATTTTAGTTTAACATTACTATAAAAAGTTTGTAAATATGCCCATCCACTTTTTTTTCTGCCTGTTTCAAGTTATTCGTAATTCTCATTAGCAGTAGTAAGAGAAGAGATTTCTCTTGTTAAACTCTGAGATGGGATTCTGGAGGTACTGTGAAGAGAAAATTGTTAATCATGGACTTGATGTCCAAACAAAATAGATAGCCAAAACAAAGAAGCAGCCTTCTTATGCAATTGCTTCCCAAGAAAGGAGTATTATCAAAATATTAGATTTCCTGAGTTTGAGGTGAGGCAAATCTGTAGTGCATGGGCAAGCAAACCCAAATCATTCTTTGATTCTTTCGAGCTATGAAATTAACTCCAGTCTAATTCTGCTAATAAAAATAACAAAAAAAATTATTGTGTTCACGCCTTTGGTTCCTTCATAATCCAGCACTGCTGACTTTTGTGGAGCTGTGTCTGACCTGTCCAGCAGTGCTGGAGATAACTGACAAACAGGGTGATGATTCAGCTCACCTTCCTTTATCTTCACTAATATACAGGGCTGCTTATTCATACTCAATCGAGAGACTGGCCCTGTCAGAAGCTTATCCTTCCTAACTATCTGAGCAGAGTTAGATACTTGTCTTAATACCATTCTTATGGCTGGGGTGTGGTAAATTATTATTTCACAAATCCATTCAAGAAATATATATCTCTGAGATATGAATATTTTATATTTTTATATATATGTATATCTAATCTCCAATGGTTTTGTTCATGGGACTTTTAGATAATTTCTTCTGCAGTATAAATATGTATATTAGATTTTCTCTATAAAAGAGGCTGGAAGACACATTTCTCTTTTCAACAGATCACCTTTTTCCCAAGGAAAAGAACTATGCACTTTATAATGGTATGTAAAACAAAGAGGGATTAATAATCTTCAATAAAAGTTAGATTTCTTTACCTTATAAAGAAGAAAATAAAAATATTGGGCTCTATCCTTTATCCTTTGGAGATCCTTTTGTATCCGTGCTATCATTCTGTTTTCTGGTTAGGAAATTGGTACTGGTCTTCCTCATAGACTATAATCTTTCCAAATTTATTTTACACATGCTAACCTTCTTTAAAAAGTGAAACTAGATACTTAATAGTGAATTTCTCCTCAGTCTTTTCAAAAACTGGGTTCATCTCATGTTAATAAATTGACAACATATTTCTTCAATAATATAAGAAAAACCAAATCCAAAGAATAGACCATTGTGAAAGACGGGAAGCTTGTAGTAGTGTAAAAAACCAACCAACCAACTGACCAACCAACCAACCAAAACAAGCCAAAATCAAAACCACCAACCAAACAAACGAAAAACCAAAACCAAAAAAAACCCCCACCTAGATTTTGTAAAACTGCTGCTTGGTAGTTGTATTGAGATACCAATCCTGAGACATGTTGAGTAATCAAAGATAATCAGACATTTAGTAATTTCTCTAAGGTAACTTACAGACTTCTCACTGAGAAATATGAGTAGTTTGATACTGTGCAGCATAGGACTCAATATTTTGGGTTTATTTTTCAGATTCTTTCTCAAGTTTCCACCCTAAATATTCTCGGTTTAAAATATATCTGTTCTACAAAGCTTTCAAACCCTACAGAACTGGCCTAGAATTTAAAAGACATTCCAGCCTCTCAGCTCTCCCATTGTGACAATCAATACATTTCTTCCATCAATACTTTTCTGGTCAAACTACATGCTGCTCTCTCCTCCGTTTTGAAACGCCAGCCTAAGATGTAATGTCAATTCCCTTTTTTTTTCTTTCTGATAACATTTACTTTCAGAGACAAAAGAACATCACTGAGGAAGAGATTTCTCTGTATAGGAACACACATGGAAGGCAATTTTTTTGCATGTAAAGTAGCCTGTCTTATATGTTCACTGCAGAGAGTAGAATAGAACTCTCGGTCTTATGCTCTGGACTTTGAAGGGAGAAATCAACAGTGCCACATGTTTGGATGAGTGATCTGGAAAAAAGTAGCCCCATGCTAGTGCCTAAGCTCTACTATCAGTTTGATGGTTATTCCCCCCAAATAGAATCACAGAATCACAGAATCACCCGGCTGCTTTTATGTAATTTTGAAGAACATATCTAATACATAAATCATTTATCAATTGGCTGAATTTAATAACCAGATATGCAAAATAGAAGCATGACCAAAGAAGTTTGTTGTGATTAAATATTTAGTAGCACTTAGATTATTTCTAACTGAAAAATAATGCTCACTTCATACTTGTGATACAATTATACTGTTTTCTGGTTTAGACCAGAGTTCAGAAGAGTTACTGAAATGTCAAAAGGTAGACATAAGGGAGGCCTATGATTGAAAGAGCTCTTGCTTCTATATTTGTCCAACCAGTATCATTGTCAGTGCGTACTCAGTTTTTGTGGTTCCTCTGAGTTCTTACCTAATTTATTTGGCCTAATAACTGTGATTATGTTATTTCAATTTGACCCACAGAGTATGGAATGTTAAACATGCTTAGTAAATGTATTAGAGTCAAATGACTTACCACGGAAACCAAGGGTTTCCCAGTATTCATGTGATATTCTTGGAACATATCTTACCAGTAATGGACTACTTTTTGCCATCTGCTTACTATCACTGGTTTTCAGGGAAGCAAGGGAGGTGAGATGGGGTACATGGTTTTTAAAACATCACTCCTTGAAAAAGTTTGAAAAATAAACATTCTCTATCAAAAGCAAAAGGACAACTGGTCAGCTTTGTAACTCAATCATTTTTCAGTGTTGCTTATCCCCTTGATTGAGTTACTAATATCACATGACTGAATTTAGAGAGGTTCTGACTGGGACTCTGCAAGTCAGTAAGAGCTGGGGCAGTGAGCTTTCTAAAAATAACTGGCCTGATTTTTATACTTTGGAGGAATTTTCACTCAAGCAAAAAAATTGTCACTGCCAGATGGTGATGGAAGCCTTACTACAGCAACGGAATGTTAACAAAGATGCACTCAGCAAAGCAAATTGTTACCATAGTAACAGAATGCTAAGCATTTTCAAATAAATAATTAAATAAAATTAAACAGTATTATTTAGATAGCTCAATGGCAAAATAAATTTTTGGGATGATTTTTCCTCTTGGAAATGGATGTGTTTTTTCTACATTCTGCTAAAACTTTGTTACAACACTTTATTGCTGACTAGGTGCTTTTCTTTCAACCTAAATATCCTTCTCAGCTGTATTTGTTTTTATTCCAGAACAAATTCTAGTATTTAGTCCCTTTCCTCTCTGGATTCTTCCAGCACATTTGTACAGCTAAACAGTCTATAGGATTTGTCAACACCCTTTAGATTTTGATACCAGGATATGACAAGCAGCAAAATTAATATTGGTGTTGTGACAGCATCTGAGTGTCCTAAGCCAGTGGCTGGTCTCCCACTGTGCTAGTTACCACACAGAGAAAATTTCATAGAAATGTAGCCACATTAAAGGGTCTCAAATTTGGTGGCAGCTGCCAAAAAGAGGGCCAAATGAAACCTTGGAGGAGGGAAGAGTTTGTGGTGCACAGGAATGTTAAAGCAGCCATGCTTTAAAAAAAGGAAGCAGTAATAACGTGTTTGTCAGGCATATGGCCTATGATAACACCTGTACTGCTGGGGCGGTGGGCTGTGGTGGTTGTGTATTTTCTCAACATCTGGTAAAAGTTCTTTGAGCAACACTGAAATTTGCAGAACGTTTACAAACCAGTATATATACACTGAGCAGGGAATGGAAGGGAAGAGTAGAGCAAGTGGCGAATGCGCTTCTTCTTTTCTTGATCATCAGATACCACATCTTAAACAAAAATTTCAGTCTTCTAAATCAAGAACACAGCAGGTTAAGGCTTGTCTCGAAGGATTTTAGCGGTAAGAGTTTTCTCATCTTTAGAAATGAGTCAAAATGGAGCTTCTCTTGGCTCAGTGGAGTAATTTTTTGGTGTGTTTGAAAAGACTGTCCTGACAAAGGCATGAAAATGTAAAGACTTGGCATGGGATGGTTCCTGAACTGGTTTGACAACTTGTTGGTTTGTGTAGGAATTGTGGAATTCTCTTGCCTTTGGGACCAAATCATTTTCTGTTTAATGTGTTCACTACCAGCCTGAACATATGGAATATTGGTGTTGCTCCCATAGTTGGGCTCTCTTTCTTGCAGGATCACACTGTGTGTTGTATTGGCACCATCTGTCGCAATTTTAAATATTTAGATTAGTGGTCTAACACTAATCCAATGTCTCAAACTATTAATTGCTCTTGATCTATAGAAAAAGAGACAAAGAAAAAATTATTTCCTCCTGGAAAAGTTGCTCTAATTTGATTTTTCACTTAAAATATTTTGTAGATCAGGACCAAATACTCTGTTGCAGTTCAAGCAAGCGAAGTGTTCAGATGTGAATAATCCATGAATATACATAATAAATCATAGTTAATTACATTTTGATGTCTGGATAGAATCCAGTATGTTTTGTCAAGTCTCACAGGGAAACTGCACAAGCTATTTATGCATCATTTCATAAATTGTTTCACCACCAGGCTTCATTCTGTTCTTCATGCATGTTTTAAAGTTGACATCACTTATTAAGACCAGCATTACATTAGAGGAAACACAAATTTCAATATAAAAGCACCAAAGAGTAATCCAACGAAAATTTTTCACTCAGTACATCCAAAAATGTTTCCCCTCTTCTTCGTAGTGTCTTTGCTTTCAATGTAATGCATTTCATCCATTAAGAACCTGTTGCTATTTAATGTGTTATATTTGGTAGTCTTAGATGCAACCTCTCACCTTCTTTATGGAAATGCAGGTATAAAATTTACTAATAATTTTTCATCTGTGGAATATCAGCATCATATCTTGAATGAATGTGGTACTTGACTGTTATAATTAAGCTAGCATTTAGTAATCATAATGCGTAATTGTCCTGAAGGAATGATTTGTCATCTGGCTGCAGTGTGCACCCACATACACACTTTTTAAAATGTGTAATACAGTTCCTTAATGATATACAAACCTATTCTAGGTTTTTCACTTGCTCCTCTCATTATTTGGGATGCAGCCTTCAAAAATTTGACCTTTAGTTACTTTGTTACTCATCTTCTTTACAATAGTAAGTACCTCATTTTCTGTGGCTGCATAAACAGACTAAGCTAAAGATTTCATATATTTCCAGCTAGGGAAAGAGCAAAATCCTGAGGAACCAAGGTAATTAAATTTTTTTAAAGACATAAAAGTCATGATATATAAACACATTGCTACTTTAGCAATTTACTAAATGCATTTATGTGATGTAGAAATGTGTGAGAATATATTTGTCTTAGCGTAAAAATCAGGCATTCTTTTCAGACATTAATTTGCATGAATATTTGGTTATTATGATATGCATACTTAGCCTTGCTAAGATAATGCTTTGGTTTAGTAAAAAAAAAATTATTTTCTTACACATGTAGCTTACTTCACTGCAAGAGACAACAAATTAATTCAGCTTTATTTGTCATGCAGGCCTGCAATCCCAAACAAATTAAATAAAGTAAATCTGACCAAATCAGTATCAGGAGGGTTTGGGAAATGGATGATAGAACGTGACAATGGTATTTTTCTTTTTGATCATTGGCCATGAGTCTGCATTGTTATTAGGTAAATATTGCTGCTGACTCAAAAGTGTGTGAAGTCTTGAAGTAAAGGAGATGTCTCCCCTGAAGTATTTGGACATCCATGTCATAAGCAGTGCCACCTCTTGGGCCAATTACTTCCTTCAGTGGGCTCATAATCTCCAAAAATATTTGGTTTCTAGACTGAGGCATAGAGGTCCTTCTACCTTGAGGATCTCCTCCCATTCCCTTTGATGTTGGCAGAGCATTGCTGAAAGCCTCAACTGTTTATGCCACTTTCCCACTGTCAGTATCTGTGTGTTCTTCATGAAATAAATTATTTCTCACACAGCTTGATATCAAATGTTTGGGAATTCTTATTTCTGAATCTACTTGGAGAGAGTTTCTTTAGTTGTGCTCTGATGGAAACTGACCTTCTTTTTGGTGTTTTACATGATATAGGTGACCTTCTATTTGGAGTTATATACATAATTAAAATATTTTGCAATGGAAATGAGGTTTCATCCATCACAAATTGTCAAAGTCAGATTGCATTATCTGAAATCATTACTTAAAAAACACACTTCTACGACTTTGGAGTAAAGAAAAGTCGAAACTGGAAGACTGATGATTGGTAATATATGAATATATTTGAGGGGGCTAGAAAGTATATGATCTGCAGGACACTTACATCAATTACAGCTTTGGTGGAAGCAAGGATGGTGGAGGAAGAAGGTGGGAAAGTAGGCTTATCTTCTTTTTTTTTTTTTCGTAGGAACTTAAACTCTTAAATAACGGGTAGATGCCACCAGAATAATTTTTATAGATATTTTTAACTTCTGCAATAGATTTTAATTTGTGTTTTACCAGACAGTGTTCTCATCATTTGTTTGATAAATACCAACTGTTTAATTTTATTTACATGGAAGGTTCAGTAAAACTTAATTGTTTATATAAAAAACACTCTATTTTTGTGGAAGGAATATAGATCAGATAAATGTCTACATTGATACTGTTTCTATTCCAAAAAAATATGAAAGAAAAAATATTTTTATTAAATGTTGACATTTATGTGACAACTTGTGGGTTTTTTTATTCCATGTTCTTTTGCTATTGCAAAAACACGGCATTGCATTGTTATTTTTGCAGTTCTGTTTTATCTGTAGCTGCTCAAATATAACATTATCAGTCTTACTAAGTGTTAGAAGTTTAACCTAAAATATTTGTGTATGAAAGTAGTGCTCACTTTCTCTCAAAACATGAAACATGAGTTGATAACCTGACTGCCCTGAGTTGAAAGAAAAATCGTATTTGCCTCCCTGTGACATTGTTGGCCTTATTTTGTGTCATCATTATAGGTACTCATGCTCTCAAAATGTTAGAAAAGTGCATTCTGTGAAGGAAAAGTATCTTCTTGCAGTGTTCTAGGAATAGGCAACTCCATCATCATCATGCTTCTGGTTCCTCATCCTCACCAACTGTTTAACAGACAAATTCGCTCCCTGTCTTGGGATCCTGGGGACCATCCTGGGCTTAGACAGTTCTGCCAGTGCTGCTGTGAATTAAGAAGGCATTGAGCAAACCACTTAGACACACAGTGTTTAGTTTTGGCCCAGCTGGTAGCTGACTTTGACCTACTAGAGTTTGAGTTGACTAGCTTTTGTCTTTAGGCACTGTAAAGATGCATGGAAAAATCAGGCTGATATCCCACGTTTCAGCAGTGAGTTCCACTGTGAGTCCTTCTGTTCGCCAAGTTGACTTTGTTTACATTTGTATCCAATAGGTTTAAATGTGGGGCTAGATCCAAACATTTAGGCATTCGACAATCCAGTGTCACAGAGCCTGCAGACATTGGATTAGTTGAAAATTTTAATAGCCTAGGGTTTGGACCTAGTGTCTAGTGCTTCACAAAAGATGACAGACTTCTGGTGACTGAGTCAAATATTTCCATTTGTCTTGTCTGCATGAAGTTCTTCAGTACAGCGTATTTCTGCTTACATATTTTCCATAAAGTAGTGCAACAATAGCTCAAGGTTGCAAACTGTTGGAAGTCTCATGAGTTTTAAAATCCCAGAGACTGTAGCTTTTTTTTTCTTTATTTTTTTTTTTTCTCCTTTCTTCATATTTTTGGAAGGTTTTTTTCTCTGTTTATATTTAAGAATTTTACTCAAAGGAAGCCAAATGTAAGACTTCACTCTTGTGCATGCACCATGCTAGCATCTTCAATTGTCTCATACCAGTTTTCAGACCACACAGATGACATTTTTTCCTATTTGGTCATTCTAGGAAAATGTCTTACATTTACATTGTTCCATATATCAGACTGTAAACATTTATTATGAAGTCAAGGTTCAAACCCTGTTCAAAACTTTTAAATAAAGACACTATTCATTTGTTGCTGAACTTTTAAATTGTGGACTGAGTCAACTAAATAGAAAAAGTGGTTCGCTATTAGAGAAACAGTTTGACGCCGATTGTTCTTTAAAATCGTCTCATTTAAATCAGTGACTAAACGTGGCCTTCTTTCACTGCTCAATTCAATTAAGTATTTTGAGCTGAAATAATATATCTAATGGAAAAATCGAGGTAGCTGTCTTTCAAAACACCTTTCATATTAGGAAACTGGAAGTAAGACCAAAAAAATTACTAGTTTCTAATTTTAAAGCCAATTTAGCAATTGAGAAAAGGAAAAACTACTGTTTAAACTTCAAATAATTCTGAGTGTGTGATGTATTTTGTTATATCAGAAACCTATTTGAAAACAAGTATAGAAATGCTCTACAGTTGCATTTACTTGGTAAAAAAAAGAGCTACCTTAGAATATCAGGTCTCCTGCAACATATCAAGTGAGGTTTGATAAACATAGAGGAAAAAATCTGAACTAGTACTTTCATTTCTCTGGCTGTACAGTTATGTCTCAGATTGTTCCCTGATTAGGTGCACTGGCCAGAAGATTTAAATTTTCATCAATAATCCTCTTTGGTTATATAAATTTTGAGTTTTGGCAATTTTCTTCAAATGTATATATGCATGTGCATATAATATGCATTTTATAGAGAAAGGCTTAAATTATTCTCTAAATAATGGTATTTATATACCAAATATAAAACTCTTTTCAATTTGGAAATTACTGTAGTGTGATTTGAAACATCAGTGAGCATGTTTCCATTGTTTTCCACTTTAAAATAATCTGCATTTAGCCTGTCCCAAGGTTTTATTTTTGCTTATAGTGCCCTCACCTGTAACTTAGGGCCAATTGCAGAACTTTAGCAGTAAAACCAGCTATTTGTTCTTTGAATCATAACTTGTCTTGTTTTGACAGCCAGAAACAGCTAACACGTTCCAGCTGACTTGTAGTAGTTTGCAAGATTACACTTGAAATACTACTGTAGTTTTTAGGGTACCCTAAACACAGCTTACTTTTATGTCAAACCTCAGTTGTGTACTTTTGTTCTAGAATGGAACCTGCAAACCCTAATGAAGCAATTAATTAATATTTTAATTTCAAGTACTGTCCTCAATTTAATAATTTATCAAGTTGTGGGACAGAACAGAACAAAATAGAAAGCAACTGGAGTGGGAGAAAAAAAATCAGTGTAGCTGCATTTTTTTGCTGCTTTATTTATCTTTATTTTTGCTGCTTTATTTATCTTTATTTTTCCTTTTCTCACTTCTATCACCTTCCCAAGTAAAATCTCTCTCCAGAGTTCTCAAGAATGATAAGCACAATTTTCAATAACAGATGTCATTTAGGAAATTTTTCAGAAACAAACAAGAAAACTGGGAAGGATAACCAATTTAGTCTGAATCTTTTTATTTGGATTTTTATTGTCTTTAAGATCATATAGAAAAATTCTCCAAATAGTCATCATTTATATCTGAACACAGCCTTAAGTGGATAGGCCTATAGGATATAAAGAAGCTACATTTTTCTCATTCTCAGGTCATCTTGGTTTGGTACACAGACAAATACAGTATGGGACACTTCAGTTTACACTGTGACTCCCAGTCTAGTACACAGATACAAGGTGATAGCTCATAGAGGACAGATATTTTTCTAATTCCAGATCTGGATTGCAATAGCTTTTCTTTGACAGGGGAATTTCAATCAGGCAGGATCTTGCAGTACTGCATTTCTGGGATTCCCTTTTTCAGGGAACTTTCCTCTCTACAGTGGTTTTCCAGGCTATGGATCTTCAGCACCCATGTTGCCAATCAGGCTACAGAACAACTGGGGGCACAACTGTGGAATGTCAGGTGAATATAGAAAAATCTTGCCTTGTTCTTTTTGAAGTGGAAAGTTTATCATATAAAAATTCAAGATTTTGGTCCAATGAGAAATGGTGCAAAGTGAGAAGAGGTGCAAGGAGGAGTGAGCCTACCGATCAATCGCCAGAACTTAAAAAGTTCCAATTTCTGCACAATTTGCGGGCAGATTTCTTTGAATATGTATTTCAGCCAGGAGCTGATTGTAATTTAGGGATGCTCTTCACTAACTCTTTCTACAAAGCTGAAACCTATATCCTGTTAATCAAAGCTTCCTCCCTTGCACACCTGCACATTCTCTTTCCCTCCTCCCCTTCTCTAAAAAACCTCAGAAATTTGCATGAATTTCATTCATACTAACCTTAATATTTCTCTTACAAATTTCTGCCCTGTCAACAGTGGTGTGTATAAGCTTTTCTTATGCCTGGTTAGACAACAGAATGTTGTGATTAAGGACAAATATCTGATCTTCATGCATTTGAGGAAGGTAAATAAGCGATGCGGGAGAATGAATGTGTGGAATTTTATACATTTCCTGTCTGCTTTATATATGTGTGTGAATATTTTCACATGGTTGTTCTTCTCATCTAATACCTCTGTGTCTTGGGCCAGGACCCCACTGTGCTGAGGCTGTTCCAAACAGTCTTTCCGTGTTTGAATGCCAAAATTAATGGGATGTGTGGGATCACAGCCAATCTAAATTTAGTTTTCACCATATGTATTCCACTGCCATAAATTACAATTTAACCCCCCCCCCCCTTTTTTTTTTTTTTTTTTGGCTTCTATTTGTAGTTTTGTTCTCTTCCCAATTCACAAGTATTAACATTATGATACAATAGCCGGACAATGAAAAATGAGAACGTATTTTTTAAAGACAGCTTTTTCAAGAAATATTTATTTTGTGACATTTTGCTGAATTTAGGTTGCTCAAAAGGTTTCTTTACATCTTCTTTTGAGCTAATTTACATAGGCAACTGCTCCTTTAAATATCAGTTATTATGGTTCTCTTCCTCAGTGCTCATTCCAATACACATGTTCTAACATTCTTATTTTAATTTGCAAAACATGACGTTATTTTAGAAATTATGTATAAGCTGCTGACTACCAGTTTATGTATGATTTATTGTAATAAACACTGGAAGTTGGTATGGGTACAAGAAAAGAAAAAGGCTCAGTGCTTTTTACTGTCCTATAGCATGACTGACATTATAACCTTGGGCAAGGATTTTGGGTTGGCCTTCCAAAAATGGAGACCATCCTTTGCAAGTGTTTGAGGTGGGAAGATTGTCATACTAAAAGCAATGCCTTGGGAGTTAAGAGCCTGGCTTTGAAAGCATTGGCCTAGGTTGAGAGGCTCAAAGCTGGGGTGATAAACACATGGCCATTTGCTAGGAAAGCAAGCTTCTTGTTGATGTGATAGAAGCGTTGAGGAGTTTTTTGGAAATTTCCATTAGAAACTGTTGACAGGAGCAAGATGAGTATTTCTGTCCAAAAGACTATTTTAGAAAGGAGATTAATTTGCAAGCATCCATTTTAAGAGCAAGATATTTTTTATAGCTAAACAGGAAAAAAGTCATATTCCTTTGGACTTAAATGTAAGAACAGTGGGTTTTGTATTCTCATGTGTGTCTGCCATTGTAGCAACAACTTCTATAATGTGCCATTGACTGGAACCACCGATGCTGATGTTTTTTGAGGTGCAGTAAGTTTTGTTTCTTCTTTCAATAATCATTGTTACAATTAGCCTAATGATAATGTCCTGAATATTTCTCTAAGGGCATGATTCCTCTTCTGAAAAGTCTCCAACAAATAATGTCTTTATTTTAGAAATGTCAAAAAACTCTAAAAATCTGATTCTGGAAACATATCAGAAACTTATATTTGTTTTTCCTTTTCAGAAGGAAACATCTTCATTTCGATAAATCAAAATTAATGTGGCATTAAGATTTAAACCTTCCATTAATTTAAGCCTTAACTAAGACATTTTTTAATGGCTGAAGTTATTTAGTTCATGCATTTAGAGAAGGTCTAGCAAAGGATTGTGACATGGACAACATATCAGACATAATAACTACATTCATAGTTCTTTTGGAGTATCAAAATAATGCATTTCAGCAGAAACTGGACTTACTAATAACATTCTTTAGGAACCAATGCATTCTGGTTTTTATCTCCCTTCCTGAACAAATAGATTTGCATTCACTTACTTCTGTTTCTGATTTCTTTGACTGTTCTTCCTTGGAAGTGGTGCTATGTGATCATTGAATAAATTGGCAGACTAACTTTTGCCAAGGATATGCAGGGGTTTTCTGCCTACTTTTTAGGGCTTTAATTATATTTGCCTGCATATTCCAAGGAAGTTTAGTTTTCCAGCATACTTGTTTACAGTATATGAAGTGGAGCTGATCTTCTGAAAATAACAACATATTCTTTCTTTTCCTCTCCCTTAAAAATATTCAATGAGCAATTTCTTATTCAATACAGAATATTGAGTTTTTACTATGTAAGTTTTGATGTCATACTTACCACAAACCATTCTCAGCTGTAACTTCTTGCAAAAGGAAATAATTTTTTCCTGAGTATAACTTTTATGTCAAGGTAGTATGTTTTATGCAATAAGGTCTCATAAATATATCTGACTTATATAAACACAGTTATTTTGTAAGCAATCCTTAGCAGAAACCATTCATTAATAATAAGCTGAAACTATCAGATATTCAAATCATTCTGCTACATTATAAAATTTTAAACCTGCCCATTAAACTTCCAGTGATTTGGAAAAAAAACCCAACAAAATAAGTATAAAATAGGAGATAGTTCTGGCTAATTGCTAATCCACTGATGCCAAACTTTCGAGCCAAGTGTTCAGAAAACACTATGTGTTTCTTATCAGCTCAATTTCTACATGTATAACTGTGACTGTATTATTCTCTGCTTCACTGTGGAAATAAAAAGGCCTCACTTAATGGTTAACCTCACTATCATCCGAATATTTGAGTGTATTGTTTACTTTCAAGTTCTCTATGTACAGGTTTAAAGAAAACCTTTCTGATATGCATTATTTCATGTCATGTACAGTAAGTTATAACCCACACATTCATGATTTGCATGTGTTCCTACATTTTGTGCAATGTAAAATCTCGATGAACTGTCTAATGAAAGTCTCTGACATTTCTTTTAGTTCATAGTAAAAGATATTGTGAGTGAGCTCAAAGATATTCTCACAAAGTCAGTACTTGTGAAGTCCTCAATTGGGTGCAAACTATCTTAATTCAACAGAATGCGTAGCTCAGCAGTGTCTTTTTGAATCGCTAGAGGAATAAGACTGTTCTTACAGGAGTTGTTTTCACTTTTTAATTATTTT
>VZRJ01005246.1:561229-580886 GCA_013397565.1 Ptilonorhynchus violaceus | reverse complement strand
CTGTACCCTGTGCCGCTGTGGGACCCTCGGGGATGTCACAGTGTATCCGTGCTCCGGAGCCAGCCAGCAGAGACATCGCAGTGTAGCAGTGTTCCCAGAGTGAAACCAGCACTCGCTGCAGACAGGACCGTCCTCAACGAACGCCGAGCCCAGAGAGCCAAGCAAGCCTGGTCTCTACCCACCTCTCGCCCAAGTCTTGGGCAGTTTCCTCGCGATGCTCCAGCCTCTGGGGAATCAACCTACTTCCCAATAGTTCCAGCTCTTTGTTTTCCTTTAATTGGGGCAATTGTCCTGGCTTCTGGGCTGGGCAAGTGATCCCTTTTGTCCTTAAGTATTGTCCGTTCTTTGTTGTTAGCGTGGAATGTAGCGAGATAGATAACTCCCTTTTGTTCTTAAGTATCGCCCATCGATTCCCGGCCAGCCCCTCCCCACCTACACAGCCTGCCTAGTACCTGAGGGAAAGGAAACAAGTTTCATTTTTCCTAACTCATAACACAGCTATGCTTCAGCCTGAGTATAAATTTCTTTAACCAATATTTGGACAACAAGCATTTAAGAAACAAATGAAATATCTTACAAAGGAAAATACATTTTTATGTATAAGGGCTACAGCAAATTAAGAAGCTTTGGTATTTTAAAGGGATAACATAATAAACAACCTTCTCCTCAAGGAAGATACTTTAAAAACAATTATACCAACTTATATTTGCAAACCTCCTTTCTGAATTATCCTATATATCTATTTTCCATCAATGGGAAACTATTTCCTTCATAGTTTTTAGTAGCTGTTACTTACGTCTTCTTCCTTCCTTAGGATTCCCACACTACCTTCTTTTTTTGCCCTACTTTTATTTATATTACTTAAGACAAATTCAGTATTATTACTTCATATCAGGCTGGGGTTGGGGTCCAGGCATTTAATATCACACCTTTTTTTGAGGAAGATGCCACAAATTTTCTCATCGTTGAAGCTGTTTCTTATGCAGAACAGTTATTTCAGCATATGTAACTTTGGGACATAAATTTCTAATGGTTTTCATTAACCAACCACGTAATGTGTTCTGATCCATCACAACTGAAAAGCAGAAACCATGTGTAATGCAGTATTTCATTATCCTTTTCTCATATTTCTTGTTGCACAAATAATTTTTCAAGCTGAAATAACAAGCAGCTCTTCCCCAACTGCCTCAACAGAGATAACCATTTTTAAACACATTCAAAATAAATTTGGAGTACTGTAATTGGCAGCTATATTGGTTCTGATCTATCAAAATCATTGGTTTGCCATGGATTCCATGAAAAGTCACTTCATTAGTACTATCACTGTAATAAAAATAAGCACTTGTTATGAAGTGGGCTGGCACTAAAGAGGTTTTCAACATTATAACAAATATAAACATGCGGTTTCTGTATCTCACAGGACCTGATCATTGAATCTGCGTGTTTGAAATAAATGGGAAAACAGGTCGGTGAACAACTTAAAACAATCATAGAAGGTTGGAAAAGACCTCCAAGGTCATAGAGTCCAACCTTTTACCAAACACCACCACACCAACTAAACCACACAACTAAGGGCCACGTCCAGTTGTTTCTTGAATCCTTCCAGGGATGATTACTCCTTCACTTCCCTGGGTAGCCCATTCCAATGGTTAATCACCCTTTCAGTGAAGAGTTTCTCCCTGATGTCCAACTTGAACCTCCTCTGGTACAGCTTGACACCATTTCCTCTTGTCCTGTTACTTGTTACCTGGGAGAAGGCACCAAACCCCACCTTTCTACAACGTCCTATAAGTTATCTGAATTGATTACTAGGTTACTGAAGTCAGTCAGTTGCTACACAGGGAAAGCCAAGATAGGACCACAGGACCACAGATCTTCACAGAACTTGTCCCGTGGAAGGATAATAGTTCTTGTGCCAAGTATCAGTGAACTCCAGTGCAGAGGTCATACCATTACAAGCCTTGTACTTCACAAATCATGACTGTGACTTGGCTCAGACTGGTCTATATTTTCTCAGAAACCTGAGATCACCTACAGGGTAAATCAAAACCATTTGCTTAATGTTGAGCTAAAGAAGAACATTTGTGAATATAATACAGTAGTCTGAAAATTCCTTGAGTCCATAGCATCTTCTTTCTCTCAATACAAAAAATTCTGTAAATTATTGTACGTCCCTGGCATCGACTTTGAAATAACCCAACTATTTGAAAGTGATACTGTCTACAAAGATTCTCTGGAACCTTCATTAAGGTAGATTCCCATTGATTAAAAAATGTAACTTAATTATTTAAAGTGTTTATGAAATTCTTGTGATAGAATATCGTAGTCATAGACTTTGAGTAGCAATAACACCTCTGCCAACAATTCCCAGACTAACATGCAAACTTCAGAAGTTTAAATATGAAAGGCAGCCACCTCTTACAGAGCACTGGACATTTTGATAAAATACACCAAGTTTTATAAAGCCATTCATCTGAGAGGACTTAGGTTCTTTGTGGCCTCGCATTCCTCTTCTCTGCCCTCCAGCACTGTGACTACAGGGCAAACAGGATCAGCATGAAGATCCAGCAGATTAACCTGCTAAAACTAATGGCACTTCTTCCATCAGATCAGTGAGCTGCTCCTGCTCCCCATAAAACTGTTGGCCATTGGAAGAGGGAAGCAGTGCTCAGCTAAGGGAGATGGAGACTAGTGGTTAGATCAAAGTAAAATGAAACTGCACTTTGGTCAGGAACTGAATATCTATCTAAGCAGACACAGAGCAAATGCAAGCAGAAATGTGCTCTTGAGTAAGACCTCTTGTCTCCACAGAACAACAGTGTCTTCTGTGACCAGCAAATTGCCTTTCTATACCTTTAATCACTTCCAAAGCAAGAGATGGATCCCTATACTTAGCTCTTCATTGCTGAGCTCTATTTATTGTCCCTTCTAGAATTCCAAAGCTGAGGATAACTTGCACAAGAGGGGACAAGTCATCTGCACATATTGACTGTCTTGGTGGGAGCATTCACTTACTAATCACTGACATTTCTTTTCCCAAATTGCCTGTCAACCTTTTAATTTGTAGCTCTTAGTTTTGTTAATCCTTAAGACACCTGCTGTGAATTTTTCTCATTAAAATGGCTTCTAACACAGGCAATTGACAGTATTTCTTGAATTTACACCTTTTGTTTCAAATCTATGTCAGAAAAATAGTTTTGCTTGTTTTCTGCTACCTAGAATATAAGCCTTTTTTATGCTAACATATTAAACTCTGCATTCAGATAAAATTTTGTTTGAACTAGAGAAACATTATCTTTCCACAACAACATGGAAATAATATCAAAAGACAATTCCTTTTGTGGCCAAAAATATTGTGGATATTTATTTTATGCTAGTGAAAATAATGGCTGGTATCACTAACTTTTTATAGGCAGCGTGGACAGTTGAGCTTTTCACAGATGACTGGGAAATGAGATGCCTTGATTTTTTTGTAACTAATTTAAAATTCATTTTAAAACTATGTCAATTCCGCTTATAATAGGTTGCAATGTTGTAACCCCTGAGCATTAGTTCCTTTCAAGCATTTTTTCTTTTGATGCTTGTTCATTTAACTAAAATGAAAATACTCAGTTTTGTTCACATGATGTTTAAACATTAAATTTTAGTTATAAGAGTGAAAAGGCAGTATCCCAGTCAAGCAAAATCATTCATTTTGTTAATAAAATTCATTTCATCTGTAGTTCCTTGTCTGTACTAACAACAAGAAATTTTAGTTCTTTTCTTCAGTAGTGCTGTAAACAACTGTGGAATTGTTTGTATTTGTCCACTCAGTATTTACAGCCAAAGCTTTCTTTGGAGCGGTTCAGAACATTCTTTGCTACTTTAAACATAAGATCTTAAGTTAATTTCTCCTGCCATAGTGCACAGTTAGCACAGAATAAAATTATGGTCATTTTTTAAAATCACCTGTGCAGTTACAGATTCACTTGCTTCAGACTACAGAAATAATGAGAGATCTTAGCTACACACCCTTTGCAGACAGGAGGGGTTTGGGAATGGCAGTTTACAGACCAGGCAATGAGAAGGGACAATCTGTTTCTTCTGTTCATGCTGTAGCCATGTGCAACAAATGCCTTATAAGAGAGGGAAGTCACAGGTAAATTGGTAGCCTTGTAACAAAAGAAAGAGGTTTCCTGGCTTTCAGTTCCTATTGGTAGGACAGTTCTTTACCCGGCCCAGTAAGGCTAAAATCCCTTAGAGGATGGGTGAGTAATTTACAAAATTTAGAATTCTGAAGGGAAAGGCAAGGATTGTCGGTAGAGGAAAAAAGCAAGACAGGGAAAAAAATTGGAGGCAGAAGGTAGTGAGACAGAAAACACATGAAGTGGTTTCTGCCACTGTTAAATACTGGAAGCATGTTTGATGGCAAGTGATGCACAAAGAATAATAACTCAGGAGATTAATAAAGTACTACCTAATTAACCAAGAACATAATAATCCTCAAAGGCTGTGTATCATTCTTACTGCTTAGGATAGAAAAAATAAATACAAGTCATTAATATTGTCCCTTTATCCCTGAGACCTTACAATGAATCTAGCATGTCCAGATGTTCGACTGAAAATTACTCTTGCAAGATTTGAATGCAATTATTTCCATGGGAAATTATTTAGCTAAAGTAGATGTAGCTAATGAATTTTAATTTCTCTCTGCACTTTTCATTTGAATATCTTCTTACTGTATCTACAGAAAGTTATGACATTTATGACCACATAAACATAAAGACAAATTGACTGTGCTAAACAAATCAATGTTTCCTCTCCTGTTTCATACCAACTTGATAATCTTAAAGGTCTTTTCCAGCCTAAACAGTTTTATGATTCAACACAAAAATGACACCATGCCAACTGCAGCTTGGCACAGCATGAGTGCTCTGAGGCAAAACAGTTTCACCCTGCTTCACACGTTCTCTGATTCTGGTCTGAACCTGCCCTTCAGCAGAGTAAGAACAGCTTCTGTGGTACTTCTCTGACACCTCGGGAGAGAGAGACAAAGTTCCAGGAAAGAAGAAAAGGAATAGTTAGCAAAATACAGGATTGAAAGAATGAAGATAACCTATCTGCAGGTTGGACAAAATAAGCCTGTAAAATCTTGACCCGGACTATGAAACAGACACAGCTATTGAACCTAAACCAGGCAGAGATCAGAGAACTCCTTGCACATATCTGGGTGCAAAAAAGTTCCTGTTGTACCAGAGCTGTTGAATGCTTCCCTCTCATTTCAACTTATTCTTAGGATCATGGATTATCTATAATCACTAGAGGGTAGTGAGCATTTTCCAAAGCCTGGGTGGGTGTTTGTCTCCTTTGTACAAGTTGATCCATGTAGAGGGAGCCTAAATTCCAAACTTCTAGTGATGAAATTTAGGTGAGCTCAATCTAGTTCTTTGCATCTTTTTTTGTTATAATTCTATATCAACCGCAAATCTGAATCCTCAAAGAGTTCTTAATGCTTATATGTATTATGTGTATATTCCTTCAAGAACTCCAACTCCAGATTCACACAGAGTTTTCTTGGTAATATTTCTTTGATTAGCTGACAATTTACTAAGGGGTCATAATGAACGTGAGGAATTTTTCAAAAATTTAAAAAATATTAGCATTTTTTGCAGCTTGAGTTGAATCAGTAGTACACAAAGAACAAAGGAATTATCTTTGATCTTGGTGTGAGGAAACTGTAGTATGTAATAATGTGTTCAGGGTGACCGCTAAGCACTATTGTTGCTCTTTGTGCCACCTGCTGGTTAGAGAGTAAGGAAAGGGGAATAGGGTAACTTTTCACTCACTCTAATGTTCAACTTCTGAACGAGATTGTGTTAGTTTGGCTTTTGTGTTTATTGTTTGTCATAAAATAACAAGTAGTTTCAATTAGAAAGTAATCAGGTAAGGCAACATTACAAATGAATTAGGCTGTTCTGAGCCTCTGTGATCTTGGCTTTTAGAGAATACATACTGAATTCTTTTTTTTACTAATAAAATTTTAATTTTCTAAATGTCTGGTTTAGGGGTTTTGTTCCTTTATTTGCCATGTGGTGTGGGGAGAGGGCAAGCAAGGAAGTTACCTCTCATTGACAGTAATATTGGGTGTATTAGAGAGAAAACTGTTCTTTGTCTCTTAAAATCTACTGTTCTTCAGAGTTCATTTCCTTTCCTGTATTAGTAATTGTAGTTACCACGAAACTAAGACTACATGGACACCAGTGAAAATATAGCCCTATTTATCCTAAAGTTAGCTAGTCTGTATGGTCTAACATATTAAAGGAAGCATAGCTTTGTGCTATACATCAAGACTTTAGAAATGCTCTGAAGCTGGCAAGGGCACTGATTTCCTCCTGAAGGTTTGTATTGTAGGGGAAAGCCATTAGTGGGGTGGATAGGTGATGAAACCAGAAATTTTTAACATATGGGCTGGAGGATATGTCTTGCCATAGCTGTCACAGTGGCTCAGTCCTTGCACTAGATACCACATATACAGAGCAGTGTAACACTATGGGAGTACTTCAGTGGTTTCCAAAGGAAAGCTCTGCCATAAAAGAGAGAATAAGATTTGATGATAAGGGAGCTAAAACAAAAAAATTAACAATTCAAAAATAACACAGACTGAATCCTGAAAATATGCAAAGACTGTGGTTTTCAGTAGCATGACAAAGTTAACAAAGCGAAAGGAATGGAACAAAGTAACAGGAGGATTAATGGTGCTGTCCACCAAATAGAGAAAAGGGACACAAAAAATATATTTCAGGAAAAGTCAGTTTGTTGACATTAATATCCATTTGAAAACTGAGTATCCACAAGGAGATCTTGGAAAAATAGAGGGGCTTTTTATTGCTTGCACTTCAGCGTTCATCTGGAGCAGAGCAACCCAGAGCAGGGCAGTATCTCTAGCCTGCCTTTAAATTCAAATGAAGTTAAAATTCATTTTCCAAAGGCAGTATCAACATGTGTTGATGGTCAGAATGAATAAATTCATGTCTTGTGTCTTAACTAAATAACATATAATGTTTAATTTTATGTTAGAACTGCATCAAGAATATTTTTTTAATAGTTGACTTAGTTCAATGAACAAAATTAGCATTAAACCCATAAAAAAGGCCAATCAATTATACAGTATTTTAATACAAGAAAATTTAAAATGGAAATATTCGTTCAAACTCAGAGTGTGTGAAAATGGCAGATGTTTTTTCTTTTTTCTCTGAAGATGTCTTGGAAACTGGGAGGGATTTACAACATAGAGCATCTCAGATTTTCATCTAATGCTTTCATTTCACTTCCTTGCTTCCACCCAAAAAGCCCATCATTAACAAGTATCTTGCCACTTATCTGCAGAGAAATAGTGGAGAGATAGCCAGATCTTATCATATAGATGCTAACACTACTATTAATATCTGATATCTAGTTAAAAAATCTCCAGTTACTTTCCTTTCAAGTGTAAGGTCACTATGGGAGCCCCTGTGTGCAAGAAAGTACATGTACACCAGATTTTGTTAATATGTTAGAATGTTGATTAGGTGTAGTGAGAAGAGAAAGGAGATCTGTCTTGGCATGTGTTCAGGCATCACTGAATAACCAGGAAAAATGACCAGAGCTACAACAGAAAATATTAAAGTTCCAGCAGATATAACTGAATGCATGAAAGTTGGTAATCCCTGATAATTTATATTGTTACAGTGCCTCACACTGTAACTGTTTTACATAATCTTTTAATTAGCACCTTTGCTGGCTTTTGTGAGAAAATTTAAATGGCCTAAAGATTTCTGATGGGCATGAACATTATAAGCAGGAAAAAGAAGAAATCCAGGATATTTCAGCTGATGCTGGAATAAAGAAAGTCTATTTTAAAAGTGACTTACTAACTACTGAAAATTCATAACTTTTTAAAGTAACTTCGAAAATTTCTTTTTTAAAAGCTTATCTCAAACTTTTATTGTTGGTATAAACCCCTATAGGAACTTAAATACTTTATAGTGTTTGAAGCATCAGAGGTGCATTTCAGAGAGGCAGAAATTTAGGAATCTAGGATTTAAGAATCTAAATCTAAAGGCTATTTTTAGGGCCAGTGAAAGAGGAATGGGGTCTTGCATTCAGGAACTCAGAATCTGTGTTGGAAAAATGCCTGTACATACAGGGTGCTGAATACTACTGTGAACATACCTGTTAAATGAAACTCCGTGACAATTCATGTTAAGGTAACTATCTTATGAATGGGATTGCCCAGAAAATCCACTAGTCTTCCTTAATTTTTGTACGAGAACAAGAGGTCCTAGTTTTTGTTTGGAGCAAATCAAAAAAAAAGGCACAGTAAGGCTTCTCCATGAATAATCAGAGTATATTTCCTTAGAAATTATACTATTCCTTCTTGTTTATTCTCAAAGTTGTTAATGATGATTGAAATTGTTAAAATATTTGCTCTAACTTTGCTATATGTGATGTTAAGATATAGATTTCCATTTCAGTATAATCAGATTTGTTGATTCATAACAGTATGATACTCTTACTTAAAATATTTTTTCTTCTTTTTTTCTTTTTTTAAAAATAAATAAATACAAATTTTCTGGCAATTTTTCTCATATACTATTATTTTCAAAGACAAAAAATGGCCAATTTATTTTTCAGTCTGCAAAAGAAGTTCTTTCAGTTCAAAAATGCTTTTCTGTAGCTTCATCTGTTTTCTTGAATACTTGGAATGAAAAAAACAGTCCTCATTTAGTAATGATAGATTTAAAATTTGCTTAGATCATTAAATTGGTCAGATTTCTTTGAATAACTTCCTAATTTATATTATTGTCTAGTCTCACCCACATTTGTGTGTTTTCACACATTTCAGTATACATATATAAAAACTTCTAATTCCTTTATCCTTGTAAAAAAATTCTGGGGACTTTTAAAGACACATTTTCTTATGCTCTTCCATCTTGTACCTATGTTTTCGATTAGATTCACTCCTGATAGGCTATCTGAGGTTTTGTTTTCTAGACTCCAGTCTTATACTTCACTTCTAGCAGTGAGAAAATTGTATGTTGCTACGTGCATCATTTCATGTAGAAATCTATGCCTTTCTAAAGCATAATTATTAAATAAATATTTTTAAGTAAGAATGTAAGAAATTATGTCCTGTGATGATGTTTGGAAAAATTTTTTGAGTTTGAGAACTAAGTTCCTTAAGCATTGTCAGGTAACTGTTGATATTCATATTTGACTGGTGTAGACCATTGATAGATTAACTTCATGTAGAGGGAAAGTTTCAGTCTCATGGTTCATAAATCAAGGACATCAGAAAACAGTATTTTAAAGTCTACTGGAAGTGATAAAGATTATCTGTTCTTCATAAAATCCCATGTTGTGTGAAGCATGTAAGAAGCAGTCAAGGTCTAAATTGCCAACAGCTCCACATGTTTAAATGTGCTAACTTATAATCATAAATAATTTCAGAAATAAATTGTGCTCAGAGAGCTTATCAGATAAAGTATTTTTAATCCTTTTTTGGATACATTGTCAGTTAAGAGATCCTGTTGTAGAACAGAAGTGATTTTCTGTCTTGGGAAAAAGAAAACCATCAGATTTAGAAATATCTATGTGCTGTTAAGATCCAGGTCTGCTGTGGTTGGTCATCTTTTTTTTTTATTAGGAGATATAAAATAATAAAAATTGGTTAAATGCAAAGCTGATTTAAATGTATCCAAGGTTTTAGCAGTTAATTTAAAAAATGAGTGGCATCAAAGCACTACTATTTTGTATAAAACAATAGCAAACAAAATCACCAAAAACTTACTTATAAGAGTGATACTTAGAGCATGGTATAGTACCCTATTCCACATGTGTAAAACTGCAATGGTAATTTTAAGCTTTCTTCTTTTCTTCACAATAAATTATGATATGCAGACTGTTTGTCTTTGAGCTTTAAGGCCCAGAAAGGATTGCTTTGTCTCTAGAGAGAGAATATTAGCCAAGTAGCTAAGGTTCACAGTAATTTGGCTGCCAGATTGTTCCATTTCTAATGACTTCTGTTCTTCCTTGTCAGTCTAGCATAGCCAGAACCTCTCACTCATTATTTACAGAGCACAGTTTGGATTGCATCAAAGAGAGCTTCCACTCATCAAGCTGTTTCCTGGTATTAATTTAGCTCTTCCTCCCTACATCTGTAGCTAAATCAAGTTTCCACAGTGCTTTAGCTAAGGCTGGAAATAAGTAAAAACACCCTGAGACTTGGGGTGATAAATTTTAATTTATCTCGTTAAATACAAGACTTACCTGAACAAAGAAGGGCAATGCAAGGGATGCTTAGAGGTTTATGGCAATAAATGTTTCCCAAAGGACTGAGTTTGAAGAGCAACCTTATCCATCAGTAGCAAGTTCAGTTTTAAGGTGGATGGCTTGGGAAAAGTGGGGTTTGGGAAGGAACAGTATTCTGCCTACTGGTGTCCAAGGCTGAGCAGGTTTGAGAGCTGATGTGACTGGAAGGAAGTTTCAGCAGTCCCTCAGTCTAGTCCAAGCATCCTGTTTTGCCTGGATTCGTGTACTGACTGATGGCTTCTAAGTCACTTTTATACATATAATAAAAGACTGTGAAAAAGTCATTGACCTAGTGGATACTCCAAGTTGTCAAAGATTGGAATACAGCCAGCTAGAAGCTAGATCTCACACCAATCTTTCTGAAGTTCCCAGCTTTCTGGGAGGCAATTTCACAATAGTCTTAGGCTGATCTGAGACCACTGACTGCAACTGACTTTTCATATGACAAAAAGCATAGTTCTGGTAGACTTTGTGGCTGTCCTGTGTACACATATTGGCAGCAGACTGTTGGTTGGGCTCTATTTTCAAGGTTTCAGCTGCATTAGCCAGACAATGAGCTAATTATGATATTAAGATACTGCGCATTCTTACATGAAAACTGCACTTATATGAGAGTGTTAGACTGATGGGCATTTTAGAGGGAGCTTAATGAGTTATTTGAATATTGAGATTAGCAGGTGATTGCTGTAACTCCTGTAACTGTGCCTAAGATAATATTTATTATCTGTGATTAAACCTGTGCATTGCTTTTTTAAAATGCTTAGATTTTCTTTCTATTTTTAATATGAAGGGAAGCTATCTTCCAGCTAGCTAGGCTGATTTTTAGCTAAACCTTCTGCAACTCTTCGTCTTGGTCTTACTGTTGTCTATTCTTTCATCCTAACCAAAACCCTACACTTCAGCTTACCTTCAAAGTGCCTGTAAAAATATCAGTGGGTAAAACATATCTTTTGCAGATATTGAACAATTGCATTATTCAACAAATGTACAGAATACTGAAGTAAATAGTCTCATTAGAATTTTTTAGCTTGCTCATTTCATTATTTGCAAGAATTTTATAGAAGCAATGCAAAAGCTGTACAGTTTCATTCTCATAATTACCATTCTATGAAAAATACAAGCAAAGAATTGTTTATTTTTTGCATTGGAACATCTTCTACAACTTGCAATTATTATGATTTAAAAAAAAGCAAACCCATGTGAATAAGTTTATGTTTCTTTTTCCTAAATTTACTTAAAAATTTACTTAAATTTACTTAAAAATTTACTTTAAAATAACAAATTTTTTTTAAGGAACGTGAGTATGCTATTACACAGGAGTTGAAAAATATTCCTATCACACAATATTTACTCAGCTTTTGTCTGGTACAGATAACTACTCCAAATTCTTACAGCAGTGCAAGTAATAAAAGAAAAAATTTACCAATATGTGTTGCAAGATATTCCTCAGCCAATATATCTGTGAATAACTAGACAAACAGTGTCCACTGCTGGCAAATCAGATAATTGCACCGCACATTAGAGAGATACACTGTTCAAAGGTTTTGATGAGTTAAGTCTTAACTGTCAGATATTTCATAATTGAGTTTGTGAGACTGGGTTGTAAAATCAGGTCACTGTGTTAGAAATATTCATGCTACTGCCACTAATAGTAAATGCTGTGCTATTTGAACTAATAGCCAGGAATATCAGTACAGTAACATGAGCAGATATTGCAATTTTTTTTCAGTAATTAAAAATAATTGTAGTACTCATTATATTCTATCTATCATGCCTACAAAATAAAATAAAATAAAAAGATAACAAAAGTCTGCGAACTTTGTCTTGATGTTCTGGATCATATAAGTAACAAGATGGGCAAGCAGAAGTTCTTAATTTTTCTTTTTTTTCTCTTTAGGTCAAAGCATTCATTGCTGGTTTTGCTAGGTTTTTTAAAACACATAAATAAGTATAGAAGAAATCAATCTTTCTGTTTTGGAAGAAGCAAAATAGAAATGTGCTCATACAGCAATTTCCACTGGTAATGATGAAGCTAGATCTGAATTAAACTGATCATCAAAGAGAGAAGAGAAAGCTGGTATCTAAAAAGTTTCCTCACAGCATTTTTTTGTAATAGATAATATTTTTTTGCATCTGTTTCTTAACAATAGTGTGTCAATGCAAAGAAAATCTTTCAGTCAAAGAAAATAATATAGAGTGAAAGAAACACTGAGGGGGGAAAAGCAAAAATCTATTCCTGTGCTAATATAGGCTATATTAGCATGTAAGATACTTCTGAAAATCTAGATTAACTAAAAAGAAGCTAGGCATACTTGTTTTCAGAGATTTATATCTGTCATTAATTTACTCCATTCTATAAAAGCAGTAGACAACGCACTGAATTTTCTGTTTCTTTGGAAAGGGAAACACAATATGGGATTTTTTTTCAGAGAATATTAGTTGTGTCTGAACCCCAAGGGAAGGGACATGTCCATATGAATAGATGAGAGGAGATCAGGGCTTAGTCTATGGATGAATGTGGCTTTAGCAAGATTTATTCTATATCTACATTTTCTCCCTTCAAAGACTTACCTTCTCCATTAGAAGTACCCGGAGAAGTACTGTATGATCTCCCCTCTAGAACAAGAAAAGAACAGCATGTTTTTGGTTTGTGGTTTTTTTTTCTTCCTTGAAAATGTCTTAAAATAGTATCAATGGGATTGCAAAGCAAAAGTTATTGAAAAATAAATGATAGAATAATTGCAAACAAAGATGACTATCTGAAAGTTATTTTGTGAAATTCATGACACTGCCAATTTTAGGTCACATAGCAAAAAATAAGACTATTTTTTTCTAGATTATTTGGCAAGGAATGTGTTTCATGCTTTCTTCCAAGAAACAAAGTGGTATTGTGGATGTGTTTGGGTATGCATGTACATGGGTGCATTCAAGTGCACGGGCAGACATGCTCCAGTTCTTCCTGTCACTGGTAAAAATCACTTTTTAGACTTAAAAGATTATTGGATGTGTTTTGAGGGAAATCATCCTTTTGCTTCTCAAGACAGTAATTTATGTACATCTCTGCTCATACTATCTTTTCTGTTTAGTATTTTATTACAATGGATATTAAGTGCTTTTTCTTCTGGATCTCTGTGAGATGGCCAAAATCTAACACCTCCTGCATTCTTAAGGTTCAGAAATATTGCACGTTGTTTTCTCATATTGTCACGTGTTTTCATATTTTTTCCAAGGAAAGCAAGAAATCCACTTGTAAAGATATTCTAGGTGTAGGAAATCCTCACTGGAGAGTATTCTGAAACAGGTATAGCAGCTTACATGCTCTGCCAGCTGTACGGACTCCAGAGAAAATTCACTGTAGAGACCAAATTTCTTAGGAACAGTGTTTCCTTTGTTTCTGTAGAACAAAATTAAGCAGACTCACCTTACAGGGACTTTCAGTTACTTGCGAGAATAATAGCAAAGTCTGTTGCATGTTTCAGAAGTCAGGCAAAGCAGACAAGTCCTGCTGTGGCTAGATAAGTAAATGCAACAGATGTTGGCTTAAGCTGTGCATATTAATGAAGAAGCTCTCCATGCTGTTTTTAGGCCTCTAAATCTTAAACTGCTCTCTGCAGCTGTGTGGACTAAAGATGGGGGGGTGGTGTTTGTGTTTGCTTTTCTTTAATGAAAGTCCTTTTTCTGGCTTGTGTCACCAGAGCCTTGTCTGAAGCACTCTGGTGGCAGATCTGCTATTAGCTTCAGTAGGAACAAAATTAATGGTAATGTGTGTCTGTTGTTAGTTATTAAGAACCTCTCTTTAAGGAGACTATATCATTTTTAAAGGTGAAATCATATATATGTCACTGCAGAAACCACAATGTATTTAATTTTTAATTACTTTTATGGATTTTACACTAAAAGTGATATTGATTCTTTTTATTTTTTTCTTCTTTCACTGTGGTTGTTAACTTTCTAAAAGAGACTTATTGGATTTAAGTTTTGGGCCTTGGTGAGCAATTCTGGAGATCCTTATATGATCTGTGTGCTGTTCAGATACTCCTGTCCACCCAGCTGGTTTCTCTTGTTCACCTTGTCTCAAAAGAAGTGAGGTTTTCTTCCTGAAAAACAGGAAGAGTCATGAAAGATGTCACAGGAGCTGTGCTAAAAGTTAGCAGTTCTAATCGTACATCTTGTGTTGCTGAAAGATCGATTGTTAAAAATAGTGTAAGAATCTCCATCCACCTCTTTTTCCCCTGTTGAAGAGTTAGCCACCGGAATTAAAAATGAAACTCTGAATTAAAGCAGGTATTTTACTTGACACAGCACTATTCATGAGATTAATTTATACAGGATAATCAGTGCAATTTAGTATTGGAAAGGGAAGGAGGAAAGCAAAGTCAAAAAAAGGAAATGCAAAAACAAGCAATCTAAGAATTATGTAATGTCTATAAGGTAAGCCAACATCTAGTGTAGAGGTACTCAGTCCTTCGAGTATCCCAGGAAATATGTGGAAGACATATCACTGGTCAAAGCGGAACAAATATTGCACTAGCTAAGCCACTGGCTCTGAGCTGCTATAGGCAGCATGGTAGGTGTTATGTCTTTGAATGGTTATGTTTTGATAGTTCTCTGCATAACCAGTCATCTAATGTAGGACTTCCTAGCATGGTGCATTAATTTATTCTTGCAGATATACTAATTATGTTTTAACATTTTTCCTTATGAGTTGGATATATAAGGACTTTTTTAAGTCCAAAGCCTGTGAAGAAGCTGGCTAATATATGTGCAGTCCTTTGAACAACATACTGGAAGCTTAGTTTTGTCTTAATTAAAGGGATTCACCTGACCTATTTACAGGTTCTCCATAGGAACTCCGATGTATTTAGTAAATTTTAATAGGTATGGTTTTGGCTCCTTGAGTGCATTGTGAGTGCTAAGACAGAAAGCTCAGTGCTTTTGATACAGAGTAGTGTGAATGGATAGAAATTCAAATTCTGTGAAGTATATTATCATGTTTAACAAACTTTGTTCTTAATGCTCTTCAGAGTCTAGTAAATGAGCATCAAGTGTTCAGGATGTTACAGATTTCAAATTTCAGTGCTTCACAGTGCATTGTCTTTTGAGAAATTAACAATAATTTATAAGGAGAATTATATTCAGATTAATACACAAGAAAATATTAAAGTGACCTAATTTAAATTCTTTACAGCTCATTGCACAGACATACCATACTACTGTTATTATGGGCATGGAATGCGAATAAACTATCTGAAAAGGGAATTCTTATCTATGTTTTAATATGTTCATACTGGTATGCCCATGAAAAATATGACCTTTTCAGTTGACAAACGTTTTTCTACCTTGTTCAAGATTTTTTTTTTAAATTAAACACTTACCAACCTACAGAATGAGCCATACTTGTTCAAGTCATTAACATTAGTTGTGTTACTATTTACATTAGTTCTCTTGCTCCGTCTTTGTCCCCCAAGAAAATTAAATCAAGAACTAAAAGTTACTATGGGTTACTGACACCCACCATTCCCCATACAAACACACTGTGTGCCTTGTGAAGATATTTTGCAATTACATGAATAATCCTATTTGTAAGACTGTATCACATTTTCTTCTGATATAATTTTGTAGGAATGGAGGGGTCTTAGTATGTACATGGAATTTAGGCATATTGATTATGGTCCACCAAAACTGCCAGCAACCTTCAATAATTTTTTTTATCAGAACCAACAAATCAGAATCACATCTGGAAACAGCACTGTGGCAATCAGTCTGCTGTCTTATCAAAAGCATGACAAGGTAATTAAATTAATCCATCACAATTTAGAAATAAGTATTTTTTCCAGTCCTGAGATGTCTCTTCTTGGAATGGTATTAAGTTTTCCCAGTGGTCTAGATGTACTTTTATGCGTACCTTTCAATTATTAGCCTTAAATTGGTATTTTTACCCCTAGAGCATTCTTTCTAGTTTGAACAGATATATAAGGAGTATATACTAATCTTTTTTGCAACTTTGGACACAACATCTCTGAAATTAAAAAAAAAATGGAACATTTTAAGAGACACAAAACAGTCTTCAAATCTGTAGAGTCTGAAATAACACCTAGATTCACAATACGGTACTAATGATTTCTAGAATATAAGCTGACTTTATTTCATCATCTTCTAGTGTATTTAACTGGACAAGTGAGCTGTGTGTGCCTACTGTTGGCAAGCAAGTGCAATAGAAACATCACTAGAGATCATGAAACTTAAACATGTTTAGTAGCAATGTAATAATGTGACCTTTTACACTTCTAGAAAATACATGCTTGTTATAACTTTGGGCATTATTCGATTTACTTTAATTTGATTTTGATATCAAGAATGGTTTCAGGATATTTGGGAGGAGAAAATTTGGCTGGCTTGTGCGTATGCGGGTACATACCTGTAGACAGACATTTTTGTTTATATTGAAATGGTTTATGAAAGGAAGAACTCCGTAGAATTTTCATGTCTGCATTGACCAGATATTGTTCTGCAGCTTTTAACATTTCCCAAGTAAATGCCAAACATATGAGTGAGAAAAAACATAAGAAGAAGAAGGAAAACCACAGCCCATAATGTGTAAGGATGAAATTTTAAGTCCTGTAAATTTCGTAGCCTGTGAATCTAGGTTAGGATAGACTATAAAGCATTGAATCCCGTTTTTCCTAATGGAAGTTCTTATAAAAGCATTTTATGTATTGCTAGTACATGCATATACACAAATATTAATGGTATATATTTTATATTGAACTATGATTCCTGAAAATATCACATTGTAATTTACATGTTAAATTAGTTGAAATGGAATAAGGTTTGTTCCCAGTAATATAGCAAAAAATAAATTTAAGGAATAATAATGTTTCATATCCTAGCATATTATAAAGCAAGTATTTTATGCACGCTTCATATACATTGAATTTTTTACTCTAAAATTCATCCAAGAAAACAATTTTATGGATTCTAAAATGTTTTTGTTTTAGAAAACTCCTGAAATCCATAATAAATCATCAGTTAGAAATGAACAGATGGGAGAATAGAAAGCACTGAAAATCTCTTCTCCCCCTCTTTGGCTTTTAATCGTTTGTTTTCATATCCAGAGTTTTGTTAATGAGAAATAAAACCCTGTTTTAATGTAGAAAATGTCATAACTAAGATATTTCAATTTGTCCTAAATGCATAATCTTATGCAGTTCCTAATCTTTAAGGTAGTCGATATGTTCATGCTTGTACAATCCATCTGTTAGCAGAACCTTCGCTCTGACTAGAATTGCACACATTTTATCGCAGGTTAAGACACCAGATGGCTCTCTTGAGTTTTCTTTGTAAAACCTCAAGCTGTAAACAACTGCTCTGCATTTCTGAGATGCGAGTACAAAGCTTATTTTTATGATCTCTGGAGTAAGAAACACGTTTTATCTTTGTCTATAGGCATACAGCCGTTTTCACCCTCTCTTGCTTTTCTTTGCCATCACCCTGAGCATCATGTTGTTGAGAAATGTCGGTGTGTTTTGGCAAAGGCCCAGTATTTGAAGGAAAATATGGAAAAAGAACAATAGTAGTAGATAGTATATAATGCATAGCATCAGTGGATAATAGAAAGAGTCCTTCCTGCGAAAGGGAAGGTGGGACCTACATCTTTTTGGAGACAGTTTCTCATGCAAATGTTAGGGCTGTATGTATGTATTATACCCCTATATTCCCGAGAAAATGAAAGATAGTGGCTGGTTGGCCTCTATTTCACTCTAATCCCTCTCATTCATTCCTTTGTTTGGAGCCAGCAGCCAAGTCGAGCTGACTTTGGGCTGTGTCCTGTCACCTACCCCACGGTGGCACGGGATGTCCCTGTGCCACGTGTGGCCGGTCTCTGCTCCGCTGTCCGTGGTGCTGAAGGCAGAAACAGACCGGGGCATGGAACGCGGCCGGGATGGGACCAGGACCGGGGCTGCGGGAGGCCCACTAGGGCGGCACTTGGAGGAGCGCTTCCCTCATGAGGGCTCTTAAGGAACACGACACCATGTTTTGTCCACTTTTGAGAAGGAAGGAAAAGGAAAGCAGTATGCAAAAATACTACAGTGAAATTTAAATTTTTTAAAAAAGAATCACCTCCCTGTCTAATTGCATTAGTTAAGGCAATTTTAACCGTTGAAAGGAAATTGCTGCTCTGTAAAAATTGCCAGATAGGAAATCCAATGAGTCTTAGCTGAATCTCTTTAGAGACACTTTTAAATAGAATTAAAATGTATTATCCAGATCCGATTGTGCATGTTCTGTTCCTAGTTGGTCTAGTATTAATACAAAATCCCTGTATACTGGAGTTCCCACCATACACTTTTGCCCTCTGTATAAAAATAGCGCTTTGTAGATTAAAGGATTTAGGGAAAAAATGGTCAATATCAAAGATGCTGAAGCCTCTGCTGAAACAAGAACCTATTCTTACATACTAGGCTCTGTGTTGCAAAGCAGTGAATTTTTCTGTATGGATATTTACACCTCCAAGCCTATTTAAAAAAAACCAACCAACCAACCAACCGAACAAACAAAATAAACCAGAAACCCCACAAACCCATTTAATAAGAAATTAGGGTATTCTGAAAACAGTACAAAAATAGATATCACATTATAATTCTCTGTGCAAGCATCTGCCCTTCTTTATAGGATAACTGCCACTTTTTTCTGTGAAGTTGCTTACTTCCTTTTTCTACTTTCCTCTGGCTAGCTACAACTTCAGGAATTTTAACCATTAGGCTTGCAGAAAGTAAATCCGAAAAACTTTGAGCCATTATTTGAAAAGGGAGAAGAGCCAACCGAAAAAGATGAAAGAAGTGGGATGTCTTATTTTACATGGTATTTACTATTTACAGTGTCTTGTGAACTCTTAGGGGCAGATGCTGCTCAGGTGTTCTGTGCCTAGTGAGCTTGGCTGGTGCTTCCTCAAGTGCTCCAGGACATAGCCTATAATTTTACATGATGCTGGTGATCAATAAATCCACCTGCTGCGGCTGTTTGTGGGTGCCCTATGTAATTCCTTTGGTATTTGCGTTGAAGGTCCCCTCAGCCTCGTAGGTGTGCTTCTTCCTCACGGCTCTAAAACCTTCCCATGCGGCGGAATCCCCTCTCTCTCCAGACTACACCTCCAGCCCGGTCCGTTCCTGGATTGCGGAGCGAGGAGGGGCAGGCGGGCGCTCCTGCCCGGTGGAGGGGCTGCGCGGGGAGCGGTGCCCTTGGCGGAACGCGGTGTCACCTCACCCGCCTGCCCTGCCCCTCGGCTTCCCCCGCCTGGCGACCGGGACAGGTGCCGGTGTCACCGCTG